>BHDV01011811.1:74209-95730 GCA_005406045.1 Adoxophyes honmai
TTATTACAAGGTTTGATCTACATAGTTTCAAAGCATTTTTGTTGCGTTTTAAAAGACCTTTTTAACGATACCCCACACGTTGGGGCTAGTCCAATTTAATTTTTTAAATTCACATTTCTTTGTATGGGAGGGGGGCTGAAAATAAAATATTTTTTCATAATTAAAAAAAACAACTTTTGGAACTTCATTATCTATCTCTCCGCCAATTTTCGTGATAATCGGTGGAGTAGCAGTACAAGCCCGGACGGACGGACGGACAGACATGACGAAACTATAAGGGTTCCTTGTGGACTATGGAACCCTAAAGACCACTGATACTGTGCAAAGAAAATGTATTTGCAAAGTATCTAACTATTTAAGAGTTTAAACAAGTTTATCTATTGACCTTTGCCGTTACTGTATGCAATTTCCCATAAGGACCCTTTTCTACTAAACTTTAAACTAGATTTTAATTAAGAAATAATGAACTTACACAACTGAAACCTAGGTACAAATATACCTCTATCTTTATATTATACTATTTCGCATAAAACAAAAAAATGATAATATTGAACGATTTTACAAAACAGCTAATATCTCCGTAACTAGAAACTGCCATAAGGACCCTTTTCTCATGGACTGTCACATATAATAAAACTATGGTTGTAGTATTGTGTTTTTTTGTAAATTAATTAAAAGGTCAGCTGGCCAGAAATGGTGCTAAGGTGGCCACAAACGGTACTCCTGCCTTACAAGGAATAATGGTAAAAAGTAGCGGTTTTAAAAACCAACCAACATCGTTTATAAAATTCCTGATCCAAATCTTGTCGTGGCGTAATCCCGTAACAGCTGAAGCAAAGTCGCTCCTGGCGGGTAGCTTTGCATGTCAATTAAACGCCAAAAATGAATCCTCTTACTTTATATTTAGTAATTTTAAATACATACATAAGGTTAACGTCCCTGTGCTCGACACTGACCCAATACATATGCCCCTTGCAACCTTATGTCATAGTAAGACAGGTGACAGATGGGTGCCATCTACGGGGCGTTGAGGCGTCGAGCATTGGTACTTTTACCTTACATCACGCCTGTATTCCCAAACGGGGTTGCAATTATAGTATCAAATAAATGTTTATAAAGTGTCGAAATCGATCCCTCCATTGGAAAGACTAGTGCGCAGACAAACTAACAACAATTTGAAATTGGTGTCCCAAAAAAAACAGTTTTCTCGAACTCTTTTCACATCAGGGGTAAAATAACAAAATGCATACCATAACGGGGTGAGTAGTAACAAAGCTACGTTAAAACTGACTTGTTCTATTTTAAGGTATTCATATCTTACTAATATTATAAACGTGAAAGTTTGTGAGTATGGATGGATGTATGGATGGATATATGGATGGATGGATGGATGTTTGTTACTCCTTCACGCAAAAACTACTGAATGGATTTTAATGACACTTTACAATAATGTAGCTTATACATCAGAATAACACATAGGCTACAAATTGTAATGATATTCTGTGAATTATCCAATATACGACGATAATTCTCAAGTAAGTCGGGTAAAATCTACCATTTCCGAGCTTTGGCGTCCGCTTTCAAAACCGTTGAAGTGGCGCGCATGCGCGGGGCAGACGTCACGCGTCGCTGAGTGCGCGACCCGAACGCGGGCAGACGCGTGAGGGCAGACGTCGTTGACGGTTGTGTTTGTTTTGCGAATTTTCAAGGTGCTAGCGATTTGTTAAAAAAGCTGTTATATTTGTCAAATGCGATTCAAAAATTATTTGTGTGATAATTTTAATGCCATAATATTAGTTCTATTCTACGCCACGCAATCCGAAATACTTATTCTGCGCAGACGAAGTCGCGGGTAACAGCTCGTTATTCATAAAGTATGTTTTATACGTTACATTCACCTCAGCAAAATATCAGAGTTCACAAATAAAATGTATTTAATTTGCCGGCGGGAATATAACTCACAATATTGGAAAATTTACGTACAGATATAAAACATTTACTGGTTCCTTCGAGAACGTTTTCCTTGTATTTATTGAAACGTATCGGGGCGACGCAGTGATATCGTTCTTTTTCATTAGACTATTCTTTTTTTTTCCATTTTTTTTTAGCTTTAAAGATTCTCAATCATTAATAAAGTTAAGTCAGAGAGCAATATAATTAGTTTTATCAACACTAGCCTTGAAGTAACAATGTCTCAGTACCGTCTATCTTTATCGACAAGGAGACTATTAAAAATTTAGCCTGTATTCCCAAAACACACAAACATAGTTTCGTGACCACTTCTAGGGCACTTTTTTGAGGTTTTGAGGAGGCAGAATGATAATGACAGATTGCTAATGTCGTCTAAAATATACCTTAACCTATTTCCGTAGTCGTCTCTAGTCGTAAAAGGTGACTTATACCAAAATTAATCATACAATCTCGTTAGGTTATATCCAACCATACACGTAAAAAATTGCATCAAAATTGTTGCACCCGTGCATCAGTTCTATACGCCTGTCATACTTAATACCTCTCTTTTTCGTCACGGGTCGCAAATTACGAAAATACGAGCACATCGAGACACTGTCTTTCTGCCTTAGTATTTCAATCCGCATCAAAGATATTTTAGGTTGTTTTTAAAAAAACGTAAATGGCAAGAAATATTCAACTGGTGATTATGAAGGCAAACAGCATTTCAGATCTCAAATCCAATGGAGTATTTGAGCGGAATCTTAAATAAAAACAAGCTTATTCCGTCGTGTGTATTAATCGGGAAGGCTGCGGGGAAATAATTAGAAACCTCCCTCTGGGGTAAGCTTAATTAAAACATAATATTCTTTGCAGATTCTGCATATTTTCTACGAGCATTTTAGGTGTTCGTTTCTTTTTGAGACCGAGAAATAGGACGCACGAGTAAAACCACATCCTTGCCGTCGTAACGTAATGTGGATCGTTTGTTTTTTTATTAAACGTCTCAGTCGACGTATCTTATCAAGTTTTGATTTAGGTCTCCAATTTTAAGTTAGTACTTAAAGCGAATGGCAAGACGGTCGCATGTGCTAGCGCAGAGCTACCGATCGCGTACGCGAGTGGCGATTGGTGATTGGTTACTCGGTGGTCGGTCGCGTGGTGATTACATAGTTGCGTCCGCCCGCACAATACTCGAGCAGAGCCGGATTGGTCATCTCAGTCAAAAAACATTTTTACAAAAAAAAAGTTAAGTCGCGCGCTTCCAATTTTTAATCCACTCTAAAACCGCTTCGAAACTTCCTTGCACGCTATTTATACGTAGGTTTACACCCGAATCCAAAAGGGTTTAAAACTTTTGGTAATAAATGGGCCCTCTTATCAAGAGATTATAATGAAATCTATTACAAACTTTGGTATCAAACAAAATGGCAGTGATCGCTTTCACAAATTTGTTTACGCATTACACAGTGAGAATAGACTTTGGATAAAGTAATTTGGCAAATTAAAGCCAAATTATAGGTAACAGAGTTTCCGGTAGTACCTAATTAATTAAAACAAATGAAGTGATAATTGTGTAGTTAATAGATGTTGAATGTTAATGGCTAGGTGTCAAATGGACAACTAGAATTGAGTTGCATTTATCATTACAGATGCTACTATCATCTGTTTGAAGGCATATATGTACAGTCGCGAACCGGGATTGTTGAGCCACTTACCAATGTTTGTAACTTGGTCGTGTAATACCAATACAATAGCTAACATCTAGTTGGTCACAACGGTCATTGATTACACGTCTAAATTGCGAACAGTGACAAGTGGCTCAACAATCCCGGTTCGCGACTGTACATGAGGGCTAAAAAAACTGCTGTGTATAAAGTAAACAAAACACACTGAAAGTGACACAAAAAGTAAATCTGTGACATAAATAATATTATGTTTCAAATTCGATAGAAATTACATAAACATAAAACATACATAAAATCACGCCTATGTTCCCAAATGGGGTAGGCAGAGCACACGAAACGTGAAATAGACATATCCATGATTATGACTATTTCATGCTTCGCAGCCACTTCTAGCATCATTTTGGGTTTAAAAACAGATGTAAGAGGTAATATAATAGTGACAGGTTGCTAGCCTGTCGCTTAAAGAATACCTGAACCCATTTCCTTAGTCGCCTTTTACGACATCCACGGAAGAAATGGAGAGGTGCTATTCTAGACCCGACACCACACGGATAGAAATTACACTAGTAGTAAATTACGATTAGGTATATCTACTTTAACCCGGGAATGCTGCTTGCTTGATGGGAACCCTACCCAAGGGCCCGACTTTAGAAATTTTTGTTTAGTTTTAGTTTAATTTAAAGTGCTTTTTAGTGTTACTTTTATTTTAAATGTATGTTTGTTTCAAACTACTTAAATAAAAACTTTAACCCATTTCATTACTGGTTTTTCGCAACATGACATGAAAATGGAGAGATTTAATTCAAAACCCAACACGACGGAAAAACTCCTACGTCCATTCAACAGGCGTAACACAACTTTCAGCTCGAATAAAAAAATAGAAACAATTTTCTGTATAATTCGGCCATGTCTATCGATTACACCCGCATAGCTAACAAGCCAAGTGATAAATATTCCAACGTTCCATCAGCTTATGAATACACATCAAAGAATTTCCGTCATTTTCGGTTAACCCCGCGTTGCCGTAATAAAGTCGGCTACTGAGGCAGTATTAGTTGCCGTCAGCACGTCAGCTAATTAAGGATTAAACAGTGTAACGGATAAAGTTAAGAAGTTATGAATGTAAATTTGAAATGTACTCGCGTTAGCGTACGCGTAGGCGTGTACATTGGTCCAAAGTTCTCACACGACATAACGTCTTACATTGATGAATACGATGCTACTGAGTCTGATGTTTTTTGAAATAGTAAAAAACTCTTTACTGTACAAACAGATAAATTATAGGAAGTCACAAATAAAATTTTAGGGTACAAAGGCAGACTTGCTTTGCTTGCTCTAGTTAAATAACAAAAAAATAAAACCTTTACTTTTCATATTGAAAAATAACGGAATTACTCACGATGTTTATACCGAGATTAGCTCGACATGTTTCGGATCAATCCGTGATCCATCATCTGGAGCTACGCGCCACGGCACACATGTCGAGCTAATCTCGGTATAAACAACGTGAGTAATTCCGTTATTTTTCAATATGAGTGAGTCTCACGGTAGTTTTACCTTTACTTTTCCTTTAATTTGTCTAAAAAATTCTACTTACGAGCGCTTGCTTCAATTAGAATATGATATGAATATGAATGTTTTCTAGATTCCGTATTACTGCCGTGTGGTGCCGGGTTAGAATAGCACCTCCCCTTTTCTTCCCGTGGGTGTCGTAAGAGTCGACTCTGGGAAAAGTGTTATAGTGTATTGTGGGCGATGGGCAAGCAACCTGTCACTGCAATATCACGTTTAACCATCTGATCACCCTGAAATGGCTAAACGTGGCACTGGATTTTTGAATCCATGTGCTCTGCTTACCCCTCTTGGGAATACAGGCGTAAGGATATGTATGTATGTATGTATGTATTATGCCATATTAGCCACTTTTTGTGCATATTCCGTAGGTGTAGATAAAATGATGTTTGCAACTATATTTATTACTACGCGGGATTTAATCACGTATGAGTATGATTTTAATTACCTCGATGGAAACATCCATTGGCCGAAAGGCCGCGTTACAGCGAACGTGATCACGAGTAGAATTAAATTCCACGTACCTAGTAATAAATATGAGTGAGAATGACGAAAGTTTAAAACATTATATATGTATGCAAGTGTATTTACAAAATTAGGCACTAAAATACTCGCGATTCTTTATGGAATACGGCCTTCGACTAGATTTTGTAAACTACACTCGTACATTAATATATCTGTTTTAATACTTCGCTAAGCGCGACTTGTAAAATTTATACAACTGGCCTTAAAGTTTCTACATTGTGTTAGTAAACCGCATGCCACTTTCAAAGTTTGTAGTGTTTACAGTTTTGCAGTTTTCGAGACGAGCGAGTCAATCGTAACCCTAACATTGTATCTTATATGTTTCTCAAGGAGGGGGGTGGTTTTAATAAATAGTTGCTGAGTGATGAATGTGAATGGCGCTCTGTTGTCTCTGCCTACTCGCAGGGAATAAGGCGTGACGGTTATGTATGTATGTATGTTGCTGCCCACAATATCATTTACTTGTATGGATAGATAATTTAATATCTAATATAACACACAAGCAAACGTAAACATTACGCCTGTATTGCCGAACAGAGTACGCAGAACATAATACTCCGTCGGGACTTTGGGCATAATAAAATTTTATGTTAAAATATTAGTGACAGGAATATGGCCTGTCGCCTTGAGTATACGTAAATCAATTTCTTTGTTGAATCTTATGAAATCAGGCAAGTGTAAGTCGGATTCGCATACGTAGGGTTCCCTATAGTGGACTAGGTATAAAAGAAGTACTTATAAATGCGTTGAATGGAAGCCCTCTTTTTTATTTATTTGTTTTTCAACCGACTTCAAAAAAGGGGGTATTCAATTCGGCTGTATTTTTTTTTTTTTTTTATGGCAATAAAACTCATAAATTGACAAATTATTAAACGTCTAGCTATCGCGGTTCTTGAGATACACCCTAGTCACAGACGGATGCACAGACGGACGGACGGACAGACAGCGAAGTCTTAGTAATAGGGTCCCGTTTTTACCCTCTGGGTATGGAACAATAAAACGATATTTTTGAATAATCCTTATCGTTCAAAAATGATGCCATCTGTGTACCTATAGTTTTACGCTAATTGATCGTTTTACCACTCGTAACTATCTCGTGATGCAAATATCACCACAACCTTCACACCCCATTTTCCACGAATCTGCAAAACAGAAACTTACAATCGAATTGCGCGAGCTTCTTCAGGTGGTTTCTCTTAATTCCCCGCTTTTTTACCACTGCGGCAAGTTCTACAAATCCTCTAAACCACCGTAAGAAAACACCTCGTCACCGTAATTGAAACACAAGCTCGCTCATAACAAGTGAACGTAAGCTTCCGTCGGCTAATTTTCTCCTCGTAAGAAATCCGAGCTTGTTTGCACAACGGGGAAGCGTACAGGTGGGTACGGCGTTTTTACCCTTTGAACAAAGTGTTGACGTTTTGGGTGTTCGTTCTGGTTTTGGACGCGGTGCGATTGTACCGCGGGTTTCGGGAAATGTGTGGTAAAATTGACAATAAAACCTTGATAAAAATATTTTTACATTTTATGAGAACTTGATAAGGGTTATACCTAGTAGCTTGTATTTTAGTTTTAGTATGATTTTAAGTAATACCTCACTCACGTAGTTCGGATGAGATGTGATTTAACGCTAAAGTGAGTTTGGTAAATTGTTGGATTATGATATCCTACTATAGCTCCATTTATAATAAAAACATAATATTATATATTATCATGATAGCATTATGGAGAGCCATGGTAGCCCAGCGGTTCGACCTGTGGCCTCTGAAGCAGAGGGTCGTGCCCGGGCTCGCACCTCTGAATTTTTCGGAATTTATGTGCGATATCGAATTTGATATTTACCACGAGCTATTCGGTGAAGGAAAACATCGTGAGGAAACGTGCACACAGCGACGAAGCAATTCAATGTTGTGTGTGAAGCTCCCAATCCGCACTGGGCCCGCGTGGGAACTATACCCCAAGCCCTCTCATACTGAGAGGAGGCCTGTGCCCTGCAGTGGGACGTATATAGGCTGGATGATGATTATAATATTATCATACATTTATTATTAAGCTAACAGTAGCCCGTCTCTTAACCTCTTAGTCATACTCGCCCCTTCATAAACGAAATGCCCTCTAAAGCCGTACTCACTATTTCTACTGTGCCAGCTGTCTGATTTTTTTTCATCATTATCAAAATTTGGATAACAGCTTAGTCAACATTTTAGGAATAACTTAGTGAGTAGTGATTTTTGATATCAAAAATACCAAGATATAATATTTATTCACTCCAGACTATTCGTGTATTATCGAGTTTAGAATCACACCCATCCATTTCTTCCGGGCATATCGTAAAAGCCGACCAAAGAAATAGGTTAAGGTACCTTTTAAGGTAAGGTAAGGTATATTTTAATCGACATGCTAGCAAACTGTCTCTAATGGTTTTGTCTACTAGCGTCTCGTGAGCTCTGCCTACCTTATTTGAGAATACAGACGCGATGTTTGTATGTAAACATCTTGCCTTAAATTATTCAGGTCTCATTGGCTACAATACTAACATCTTAACATAAATGGCAACGCGCTGTCACTGCCAGCGTCTTTATTAGAAAATCCTCTCCAATCTTGCCAATATATCGGTACAGGAGTTCCTTCCCAAATTCGTTTAATGTGGTTAATTCTATACATGCCCATTTTATTCGTTCGTGTCTGGTGAGCCCTAATGTGGTGGCAGGGCGTGGGACAAATGTGGAACATCACAATGACCTTTTCGTGCGCGACTTATTACATGTAACAATAGAAGGGACCGTATCCAGTGATGGGCGGATGTTTTTTCTTCAAATTTGCGTTCTGCTGAAATGCTGATGATCAAAATGAAGTCGAAGAAAAAGAGTGTTTTTGCGGATCCATAATTAACTATTAACAGTATAATGTTAGTTTTCTTTCTACTTAATTGTTGTATCGTGGATACCTTGTTTCCTCTCCCTTACCTGCTTTTTTGCACAAAAGTTAAAATAACATTTGAATTTAATTATTTATTTACTTTGTAACCCTTTGGATATCATTAGGTATAACATTTCCATCAGGGTCTACTTAGTTAATTTAATTTTTAACATTGTCTGTAGGTTTATACTGTTTTAAGAATAATTCAGTCTGATCGTGAACTTAACTTTTGATGCCGATCATTCTGCATTTGGCACTAAGATAATTTTCTTTTAGAAGGCCAGTTTAGCGTTATTTGAGATATACTAAAAATTGATGGGTGTTGTACCCGTCTTCAATTATCTCTTGCTTTCTTTTCTATCAATTCCTCTTCGCACCGGTGGTACAGAAAATTTTAACAGCCCTGTCTATTATATTATCAACGTTCAATAAAAGGTTATCAAATGTATCTTTACATATAAATGTTGGAATCCGGCACATCACTACACACTTGTATCGTAAATGGGCACGTCAAGGTTGAAGAAAATTTTCTGGGAAGAATGGCCAGCCATAATCTGAATGCTGCTTTTATGAATATTTATAATGTTGCTTGGAAAGTTGTTTGCTTGGCTGAAAATGCGTTTTATGTTGACTGCGGCAGGTAACTAAGTGATTCTGATAACAAAACTGAGAAGAATTGAGATATCGATAGATGGGAAAGACCGCGACGAGTATTAACCCCATTTTTTGCTAATCGTTGCAACCGTGGCGCGTTGTTTCCGATGATGGTTCATGAATTTGACCGGTAACATGTCAAACTAATCGAACAAATTAAAACAATCGCATAAGGTAATCTCCATAGCCATGTAATCGCTTCTAATCCATAGACATATTGCCAATACAAAGATAGTGGGATCAATCTTGCAATCGTTTTCTTTTAAACATTTCAGTTACTTAGGTACTTTTATTTCACGCGATCAAAGATATGACAAAAGCTTTTTAATAATTAATAATCATAAGCAACAAAGTACTCAAATTAATACAGTCCTACAATGCAGCGTAAAAATAAATGACAGCCATTGACAAAATGGACTTCGGAGCCATACCATTAAAATAATTGGAAAAACCAAACAGCAGTAGAAAAACATCGCAGTCTCATCCGAGCCTAATCGGAATGAAATTCTTTTATGAATACCGAAACGCTCTCATATGATATTAATTAAATTCTGTCTGAAATCATAACAGATCCTTTAAAAATATCGAGGTAGGATTCCATTGTGACGTACGTATATTGGCATTACGAGAAATGTATAAGGAAATTAATTCTCAACTCAACATAGAACCTTTTTACAGCGTCGTAAGTTGTGTCGGGTAAGAATAATTTCATTTCTTTCATGGATGTCGTAAGAGACGACTAAGGAAATAGAGTTAGGTATACTTTAGTTAGGCAACAAATAGTTAGTTTACCTAAAATTAAGCTAGAAGCTTCATACCCAATGAAGCGTCAAATTGTCATGGTTTTGTCTGTATCGCGTTTCGCAAGCTCTGCCTACACTATTCGGGATCACTTTGATTATACAGGGTGTCTCTGACATAGGGGCTTTAAATGTAGGTATCGACTTAACTCCTCAAACGGAACTTCTTTTGTTCTACAACTTTAAAAAAAAACTTTTTTTTAAAGATTTAATAATTTCATACAAAGTAAATGGAATTTTCAATGTAAAGCCTGACAACTATCTATTTAGCCCTGGCGCAGTGTCGCTACTATCAGTTTACGTATGGCAATAATGTGCATACGTCATGTATAGTCAGCATGGTGTGTATTGGTTTGTGTTGATATTTGAATAATACCAAAACATTGTTTACAGAGAATCAGACATACATACATATATATTCTCACGCCTGTTTTCCCAAATGGGGTAGGCAGAGTACACAAAATGTTACATTGACAAAACCGTGACTATGTCACGATTCGTGGCCACTTCTAGCATATTTTTGGTCCGAACCACGAACTTGGTTGGCTCCAAACCAAATTCGAACGTGTGTTCAGCGGTTTGGTCAACATTTCTGTTAGGGCTTTAACCCGGCACCACACGGGGATCTAACCCAGAGAATCAGAGCTTTGTAATATTACCTATTCGTCAAAATTCGATTCCAAATACCCAATATTTTAGAAGTATTCTTCATATTCTGACTCTGGTGAAGTTTGATCTTCGTCAGATGTTGTGTCGCTTTCAGGACCACCAACCTCGATTATAAATCGTTCAGTCTGGGATTCGATTATAGGACCTTTATTCCTTTATCGTGGATCTACATACACATTACATGAGAAAATAAAATCTATTAAGTTTAAGTATAACAATTAACCAGTTCAATACAACCGCACTGTAAAGTGTCATTACCAGTCATGTCAGTAACCAATTGCAAAACATTTTTCAATGGAATACTATTCAATCCTTCGTCCTTTCTTTGCTTTAAATACTTAATCGTATTTAAAAGGTTTTTCTTGCATCTTTTGGAATATTTCTCGGCATTTTTATGATAAAATCGTTTAAATCACGATATATTTTCGTTTTGTTTACATCGGTGACATTCGATGACATCCAACGTCTGATGTCAAAGTGTAATCATTGCCAGTAAAAGAAATTAATACCACTGAAAATACGCAACATGGCTAGGGCCAAATAGATAGTTGTCAGGCTATACAGCGTCCACTGACGTCTGCGTAATTAAAAGTAATAACCGCCATGTCAAATGTCACACGATTCGCAGATTATCAAAACATTAACGGATAAGCACTTGAATCAACTTTGACGTAAGTATGTAAAAAAGCTGCTGATTTGACTCTGAAGGAAACTAGCCAATTGTCACATTTTAACTATGTCAAATAGCAGATTTTACGCTATGGCGTAGCCATGACAACGATAGTTTCCGGTGAAATTGTGATCACCTATTGGCCAAGAAGTTCTTGTTACATCGTGACCATAGTAACGTCAAACCCCGGAAAATAACGGTCGGCTCGGGATTTTCCGAATTTTCCCGATGATTTCTTCGTGCGAGTTCGGACGGCTTGTTCGGTTGTATTCGTCAACCAATTGCAAGTCTAGCAACCGTAACCTAGTAACTGTTGATGTAACAGTAGGCCTTAACGACAACCGGTCCGCCTATACGGTGACGCTTCTAGCGGACATTGTTAAACAGTTTTCACAGAAACCATAGCAACGTAAGTTATGATTGGTAAAATGAGTTAGGAAATAGTCGTGATTTCCGATGCTTTGCTACGATTATAACCGAAGTTGTACATTGTGATATTGACATGACAAGTTGTCAAGTCGAAAGTCTTGAGCGAATGACAAAAATAACAAATTATCTACTAAGTATGGCCGTAGATTGATTTTACATTATTGTGAGATAAAAGATAAACTAATAACTAATTTACTTGCAACTTTCGCTAATGCCGAGTTTACATCTGTTAGTTATTGCTGCAAGCAATAAAACGCAACTACAAGTACCTAAGTAAGAGTTTCAATACTTGCAGCAGTAACTTGCGAATGTAAATCTCGCATAAGATTAATAAAATAAAGGCAATCGTGACGAAAACAACAGTAAAATGAAAGGTTTTTGTGTAGGAGAATAATTTAATAATCGCAACAAAAACTAACATTGAAATCGAACAGCTTCTAGGAAATTACCAGAATTAATAATCACTCTCGAACTTCGGTTCCATCTTGTTTCAATATGCCTACCCTTTCGTCTCATGCTAGTTAGATATCTTCTTAAGATTGATCGATGAACAGATGGTAAACTATTCGCCAAACGAATCTTACGAAAACTGGCAATGATCTTTTCTCTTATTACCTACTTCAATCGTATCAGACTCCGTCGCATACACATCATCTTTACTGGCTCCCCATAAATAAAAGTCTAGGGGCGTCAAATCGGGTGATCTTGGCTGCCATTGATGAGGACCATGACTTCCAATCCAGCGATTTTAAGATTTCGTTTAATCTGATACGGAAGGCCACGGAATGCGGTGGTGCACCAGTTGCACGTTGATACCAAATCAGCATGGCCATCAGGCAACCCATTTAAGTAATTTACAACGTGTTCATTTATCAGAGTTCAATGTGCCGAGTGGTGGACTCCAAAAATTCTAGCTGCAGCCCTTGTACTTGCGTGTGGATATCGACGATTGGGTA
The DNA here is from genome assembly GCA_005406045.1 of Adoxophyes honmai. Lineage (NCBI taxonomy): Eukaryota > Metazoa > Arthropoda > Insecta > Lepidoptera > Tortricidae > Adoxophyes > Adoxophyes honmai. The sequence continues at coordinate 87,042 of BHDV01011811.1, forward strand.
ACCGTTCTCGGTAAAGTCTGAGTACTCGGGCTCCATTTCCTTGTGTTTCTCTGTACAGTAACACCATATCAGTTAATTCTGCCGACGTAAACAGTTGATTCGGCATTTTGTATTTACTGAATAAAAATTATTTGACAAGAAGATGTCAATGAAAATTTGAGATTGTCAAATTTATGTTTTTTTAAGCGAAATACTAAGATAAACCTATTTAGAGCACACTAAAAGAGAAAATTTGTAAACGGATTAGAAAAAAAATATGGTTGTAAAGCCCCTGTACCAAGGGACCTAATGCTACCCTTGTACCACGAGATAACGATATTATCGCCAGTTCTGATACATTGACTTAACGATTAAACTTTGAGGTCTAATTAAGTACCTAAATTATTGTTTTTTTTTAATGTGTTAAAACAAAATTAGATCAGTTAAGTGAGTAGAATCCAACTTTACAATTAAAGCCCCTAAGTCAGAGACACGCTGTATGTATGTATGTACGTCGTAACGATTTTCCTTGTCAAGTAACGCTATGACACTGTGACTCTTTGTGACAAGATTCCTTGGTAGATCGATTATGAAGTTCTTTGACTATGCCAGTTCCAGTTTGACAAGCGTTGATAAGTTTTCTTAAGCTGAAAATAATCAATAGGTTGTCATAACATAAACCAACATTCCTATCGTTTTCTGGATGTTATTGTTATTACTGTGCCGCTAATGTCCCTTTCGTCTGTGCTACTGTACTTAGGTCCCGAATGGATAGACCGATGTGGTTTTTAGCTGTAATATAATGTATTTTGTGATAGTAACTGTCACAATAACATTTACAGCAGGTTTAGCGGGTGAAGTGGTACCGATCTGGATGCACTAAATTCTACTAACCCTAAAAACCAGGGTTTGCAACTCTCTGTCGATCTCAAACTGTCTAGTTTGAAGGTGTAATTTTAATGCTAACCGCATGCAGCAGACACATCGTTGCGTCACGCTGCAGCGACAACCGACAGACGACAATTGAACGTTGAAGTTATGCCAAAAATTAAGAGTAAGTTTTACATATGAAATTGCCAGTCACATTTTTTTATATAGATGACTAAAAAAACTATTTAGTCCGTCAGATATACTACGAAAAAATATAGTACCCATATTTTTTCTTTTATTTGACAGACGAACATACAGAGCCTAAAAGTTTCGTGTGACGTCACGTTTGAGTCAAAATTGTATGTACTGAGTTTTACTCAAACGTGACGTCACGAGCCCCCACTCAGGAAGTTTGATGATCTGTACCTTTATCGATGTTTAATTATTTGATAAACCAAAAACTATTTGTCTCTTTTTTTCCATAATCTAACTTACGGACTAATTAGAATGATATATTTTTAACCCTGTCGTCATCCCTATTGTAGACTAATTGTCATTGCTCCGCTGCCAGTGTAATTACTGATCTGAAGTCAGCCGACGTTGTCTTCCCAAATGGGGTAGGCAGAGCACATAAACGGTACATAGACAAAACCATGACTATTTCACGTATCGTGGCCACTTCTAGCATATTTTTTAAGTTTTAAGTTGGTTTAAGGTATGATATAGGCTAGCTGTGTGAAAGACAGCTAGCCTATCGCTTAAAGCATACCTCAACCTTCCTTAATTGCCTCTTACGACATCTATGGTAGAAATGGAGAGGTGTTATTCTAACCTGACACCACACATAGTAAAATGGCCAATTTCAGTGATGTCAACCTGCTAAACATCCAATTTCTCTGTAGAAAATGTATAGATACCAGTAGTATCATCGACGACAAATCGTCAGCAGATGCTGTATGTGGTCGACAGTGAAATGACACCTTTACCATCAATCTAGTGACTAGGTCAAATACGATAGTTACCTAAAGGTATAGCTTAAACTGACTTTTAATTGGTATTAATGATTCACTTAGGTATAATGACCGGCGAAGTGAAGACCTCTTTCTACTGAAACGCAACAATATTTTTCCACAATTGAGATTAATTGTACCTGCGAAACTTCCAGAATATATTTTTACGGGAATGTTCTCGAAAATTGGGACGCGCTTATTAAATCGATAATGTCAAGTGTGCTATACCCGTGAGGGTATTGAAATAATGAACATTTTTAACCCCCTCCAAAGGCAAAGGGGTGTTAAAGTTTACCATGTCTGTGTGACCGGAGTTCCTAACCGAATTAACCGATGATGCAAGTTTGTTACGTGTAAGCGTATTAAAAGCTTTAAATCTTTATGAGTCTAATTAGGTTTGAACACGTTGGCATAATGAATATTAGTATTTTAGTAATATAAAATTGGAAAAATCACATTTTACAAACAAGACTGAAAATTGCCCAGTAATCGTAATTAATACATAAGTGCAAATAATTTCAGACGGTTTCATTCCGCTATTATATCATAATGAGTCTATGGGAAGAATGATTTGAATGTTTGCTTTAGTAACTTAAATAATTAAAGGAACTAACTAAAACCCAGACCAAGGGTCTGTCAACCACTCAATGAAGAAAACTTGTATCAAACATGAAAATAAGTTTTTTTTCGAAGTTCAAACACTGCAGAATTTTAACAAAGTCCTCAAACTACTTCTATGCCAGCTTGCTTGTATCCCGGACTCCCTTTGAACTAACATTATACTAGTTTCAAAACGAAACCTTTTCCTAAAACAGTAACATTAAAGTTTTACTTTTAACACATTTTGTCTCTCCTGGGAATGCTTTTGACGTAGGTTGTGCTCATATCAAACGCGTAATTTAAATAAAACAACTGGCTAAGCTTTGCCGGGAGTTTCTCAGACTTGACACTTTGCCAACAGAAGATGGTTGCCAGCTTTAGAATACTCACATTTCAAAAATGAGAGCTAAATAATTTATACGGGATGGCCGGACAGTAAAAATTTTAACCAGTGGTCAGGTAGGTATACGCGTCTAAAAACTCCTGTGCATGTTTTTCCCGGTATTTTCCTGTAAAAAAAACTTTTCCATGCACCAAAAGCTCCATGGAATAGAGCCCTCATTGCGAGTGACGTGCCCGAAGAATTTTAGGACTCCCAGTTACACAAGAAGTAAAAGTTAAATAAACAAAACACAGTTAGATAAATATTTAGTAAACAAAGATTAATGAAGCCTGTTTTAGACAGGGATCGAATACCGGTATTATTTCCATACATTTATACCGGTATTTAATTTCGGTATCTCAGTTGTTTTTGTATATTACTGCATTTTTTTCATTTAATGTCGTACTTTTGTAGGCTTACCTAAATACTATCTAGGAATACTAAGCTAAAATTCCAAATTAAAGGAGATATTTTAGTTTTTAGTAATACCGGTAACGATCCCTGGTTTTAGATCAAGCTGTCCAATAGTATTGGAAAATATTCGAAGCTTTATTTGACGTCGAAATTTCACAAGGGTCACCTCTGTTGCCTCGTTGAAGAGCTTCCTCCTACTAAAGTTATTGGTAATATGCTTGCATTAACCTAGACAGGTTGCCCCTTGACCTTCTGTAAAATTCAATGGATTTCTGGTGAGCACGGCAATGGCTTACTAACACAAGACAGACAGAATCTAAGGGCGAAACCTGATTTAGTTGACGCGCTCATGTAGGTTGTAAATTTTGCTTATGATTTTTTCGTTAGGCTTCTTCTAAATCAGCCATCGTAGGAAAAATTGGGTTTGTTAAAATGTTAATTTTAACAATATATTACTTTTTGGCAAATGTCGTTTCCCTCAAACGCCGAGCCCCTTACCGCCTGGCCACGACTTTGAGCGATGCGACGAGCGGCGCGACCAGCGACGCGACGAGGCAGAGCGGAGCGGCGCGCATGCCACGGACTCGATCAGTCGCGTCAGCGGTTTCGTGCGTAGAGGACGTATTTAAAATAGCGTTATCAAATATTGCTATGAAATGTCTTGGATGTAGCGCATATTTCAGACAGGACATTTTATTTTTAAGAAATGGACTGCAAGACTTAAATAATCGTCATCAAACACATTGGGAATTCTTTACTTTGTATCAATAATAGGTGTACAGAAAACACCCCGAATAGTTTTACGAGCATACCGGGTTGAGTATTGTATGTAGGTAAGTATACTCCAACCCAATCCGCGCTGGGCCCGCGTGGGAACTATAGCCCAAGCCCTCTCATATTGAGAGGAAGCCTGTGCCCTGCAGTGGGCCGTATATGTATATGCAGGAGTATGGTATAGTATACAACATTTGAATTTGTTAAAACAATAATTGCAATGGTTTGAAACAAAAAAACAGACTTCAATTTAGCAATATCCTGAAAGCACACATCTGTCTATTTAATTACCTAAATACCAATAAAATGTAAGAACTAACTTGATAATAACCTTACGTAAGATTATTATAAATTAGTAAAAGTCAAAAATTAACTCTGAAGAAGTATTTACATAACATTATAATTCGGTGTACATTATTCGCGCGCGAATCGTCTAAAAAATTTTATTCTCTGCCGCGTCGCCCGAAACGTGCCGCTCGTAACGCTCGTCGCGTCGCTCTGAATTCGTGGCATCCTCCATTCAGCCCGTGTCTTTGTTTCGGTCGCGCCGCTGGCCGCTCGTCGCCGCCGCCCGCCGCCCGGCGCGCGCCGCGCCGCAAGACGCGTGAGCGGCAACCTCGTGGCACGGCCTGTACACTGCTATGCGATTGTTTTTGCCGCTCACCGCCCGCCGCCGCCGCTGCCGAACGCCGCGCGTGGTCGTGGCCAGGCCGTAACACCTGATTTTTAAGTATAAAACAGAACTAAACTAAATTAAGTCTGATTTTGTACTTTAATACTTTGTAACTTTCTGTTTCGTTTCTTTTTGTACCATAAGTATTGACTTCACACGCATCACACATTACCCCTGTATTTCCGAATGGGGTGAACAGAGCCCACAAGCGCCTAGAAATAGCTATGACTATTTCACATTCCATAGACACTTCTATTGCGTATTTTTAGGTCATAAGTAAGTTAAAATTAAAAGTTGACTCTGTCGTAGAAAATATACTTTGACCAATGTAACTATTGATTGGTGTCTTACGACATCCGTGGAAAGAATGGAAAACTACACGGGACTTAATTACTTGTAACTTTAATTAGTAAATAAAATAACAAAAATATATTGAATGTACTGTGTGTGCTTTTGTTATCTCTTATTAAAGATAAACCGAATCAATTATTATCTTTAATCCTCTTATCTCTGGCACGTATTGTTCGATTGTTAACATAGTCTGTCCCTATTTTAGGATATAAAACATTTTGTAGAACCCATTTTTTTTATCGATGTCAACTGACATTGAACTGTAAATTTTTGAGCATACAAAGACATACGTCACGCCTGTATTCCCAAACGGAGTAGGCAGAGCACACGAAACGCTGACGACTATTTCACGCTCCGTGGCTACTTTAAAGATATTTTCTTTTGGGTTTTAAGATCTCAGGTATAATAGTGACAGCTTGCTAGCCTTTCTCCTTAACCTATAACATACCTTAAACTATTTCCTTAGATGCCTTTTACAACACGGAAGAAATGGAGAGGTGTTATTCTACCCCAGGCGACAGGTGAATAATCTCAGAGAATAACACCCTAGATACCCTATAACCTAGCTTAGCTAAAGATAACAAGGGTACCATCCTTGGCTTTGATCGAGCGAGGGTTCAATTCATCATCTTACGGACATCGTAATATGTGGCACAGCCCACATTGATACATACACATACAAGCCACGTACCGGCAGATCATCCGGCACCAATTGATTGTCTTGTTTAGCGCATCAATCACGTCGATGATTATTATGATCGGTAGTAGTTAGACTGTGAAAAAGATCTAGAGCTGCGTTTTCTTAAATTGATTAGACGTGATGGGCATTTTAGTAAATTAGGTATTTTTTTTAGTAAATTTCGACTTGTTTTAGGTATAAACACGTAGTGAATGAGGTTAGTTTTAAGTATATAGAAGCGTAAAGTAAGCTTTTTACTTCGATGTCTTGTCTGTCTGTGACATTCTAAGTATTTTTCTAAAGGCCCGACCACTCTGCCGTAAAACACAGTGACAGTACAAAACCACAGTAATTTGACACATGCGCGACGTTTTTACAACTCTGTCCTTATTTGTAATTGTGATTCCGTAGCGTGTGGTAGGACAATTATCTAGTCCTTTAAAGAACACCATAGCAATATGTCAACTGTAACAACAATAATACATCCACTACATAATATAAATAGAACCCCAGTACCCCATTAAGTTAGAAAAAAGAGATATAATACAGACTGGTTGTTAGCATGTCATCTAAATCATACCTTAACTTATTTTCTTAGTCGCCTCTTACGACTTCCACGGAAGAAATAAAGAGGGGGGGGTATGCAGAACCATTAAAGCACTACCCTGAAACTCGTGACAATATTAACATTCTAACGCACTCTGAATAATTTTAAGACTGTCCTTGAGTTTTGGTACTTTTCTGAAAGATTATAAATTAAAGTACGTCCTATTTGTCCTCAAATATGTCTAGAAGCGCTGACATGTAATAATCTACATTAAAAGCAAGCTATTGTCGAGCGAGCCTTTTGTACGCCGTAACATAATAAGTGGATGTATTTAAGTAAAATATCGGATAAAGTTACATCGACCATTTATACTGTATACATATATATTGGTGTCGAGACGCTCAGTCTGTGGGGACAGAGTGCGTGGGTTCCACGGAACATTGGGAACGGCTGAAGGAGACAACAGGAGACCTTCGCACAGACAGGTTACTAGCTAAAAAAGGAACGGTAGCCATACAACGCGGAAGTGCTGTCTGTGTGACGAGGAGTTTACCTAAGGACCCATAATATTTTTAATTTTAGTTTAATTTAAAGTAACTTAGTTTTTTGGAGTTTTCGTCCGTTCGTCCGTCTGTCCGTCACCAGGTTGTATCTAAAGAATGGTCAATAGAATATCAGTTTCTGTCACTATTATGCTTCTTTCATCTGATATTAAACCTAAGATTATGCTAGAAGTGGCTGCGAGATGTGAAATAGACATGGTTTCAATCATATCTCGGTTTGTGTGTTCTGCCTATCTTATTTGAGAACAAAGGCGTGATTGTGATTGTGTATGTTTTTCGATAATCCCTAAGAGACGCTAAGCTAGTATTTCAATGTAGCACCTAATGTCAATTATTAGTGCTAAACCAACTTACAAACCGAGCCGTTTCATCCACCTATACACCGCGCAAAATTTCTGCTAAAACAAGGCTCTATTAGCTGTCCAAATTTCCCGCAAAACACTGTTTTATAACCCTTTTTGTTCCTATAAAACAAACCAGACTCCGCTAAAAGCTAACGTCAAAGGTAACCGAACTACATTTGGTTTCGAAACTACGAAGTTAGACAACCTGCCGTAACATTGTTCGAAGGTTTTTGGACAGTTTCGGCTAAAACTCTAGGATATAATAAGTTTGCAAGTCTTGACATAATGCTTCAACTTACCAATTAACATTATAAAGGTAAGTCTCGACTTCGGGATACTGTCGTCGAGAATTCACTTGTCACGTGTCGAACTTTAAAAGGAATCCTTTAAATTCGAAGTGGATCCGCCAGAAACGTTGTTAGCTCCATTTTGCCATGTTTCGCTGCGTGCTTATTGAGTAGGTAGTGTCGTTTGAATTGCTTTGGCATTCGCCATTACTTTTTCAATTATCTTGCACCACCTGTATTCCCAAATGGCATGTTTAGTAGCCGTTTTAGAACAATTTTAATAGAAGTATAATAGTGACATGTTGCTAGCCTGTCGTCGAAAATGTACTTTAAACTTTTTCCTTTGTCACACACACACACATCCTCACGCCTGTATTCCCAAGAGAGGTAGGCATAGCACATGAATTCAAAAATACCGTGCCGCGTTTATCAATTTCAAGGTAATCAGATGGTAAAACGTGATATTGTAGCGACAGGTTGGTAGCCCATCGCCTACAATACACTAACCCTTTCCCAAAGTCGCCTCTTACGTCACCCACGGAAAGAAAGGGGGAAGTGCTATTCTAACCCGGCACCACACGGCTCGGGTTTCCTTTGTCGCCTTTTAATAAAATCCACGGAAGAAATAGACAGGCATTATTCTAAATCCGACGCCACGTGGTGAACTACCAATCATCATTGTCTTTGTTTCAGTAGTTGAAGCGCGAGGGTGCAAACGCAGTTGCTTTCGCATTTTTGACCTTAGTAGAGATAAGTTCATTTTTACACGGAAAATAAATTTAAAGCCATGAAAACCTTGATCACAATTTCCCATCGCCCGGAACCGTCGTTAAAATGATAGATACAAAATAAGAGTAGCTTCATCGGATGAGGGCGTTGCTAGGGACTGAAAAGCCAAGGATGATTAAAGAAATGAAACGGAAAGCGTAATTCTTCTGTTTTAATTATTCGACTCGTATTTGATTTCGGATAGCCCGCAGCGACGGGGCTCTGGTTTAAGTTATTGCTAAATTGACATCGTAATTGCTTGATTCGTTGTTATTTCATTTTTGAGGAGCATTTTTAATTATCGATCGCGGAGCTCGAGGATGAGGGAATATCTACCCTTAACCTCGTTTAGCGGGTAGATTAACCACGGCAAGAAACGGGAGTTTATTTTGTATCGAAAAAACAGGAAGTGTGGCGCAATGCCCGAAAGTTTAAGCGAAGAAGAATT
>BHDV01011822.1:16265-45384 GCA_005406045.1 Adoxophyes honmai
GGGGGGGGGGGGATTTATGCGCAGGCGCGAGATTTATCGCGCGCCCGTGCGCCGCTTTGTAGGAGCACGGACTGAATTATTGGAACTTTGTGGCAAAATTGCTTTACAGTTCATAGAGAGGCCATAACTTACGCGATACTTTTGTTTAGTAGTCTAGGTAAGTATATGAAATGTTTTCGTTTTTTCCTGTAAATACTTGTTAAGTCAGTCGAATTAAGAGTAAACTTCAAGATAAATCCATTAAATTACACCACACCTACCTATTAATATTCAGGAAAATCGGAAGTTATTGACCCTTTTAGCACTCGCTAATTTGTAGCATTACAAGTTAAATCAAAGAGTAGCCCGGCTCTTGATGTTGTCATCACATCACATTCCAAATTAGCTAATCAACAGCAAAAAATAATGTTCTATTTAAGATCTTTTTGCTGTCTGTACCTTTGGTCAACATTTTGTCATTTATCCTACCTATAGATTGTGCAAATTTGAAGCCAATAGGACGAACTGTCGAAGAATTCCCTCCTGCGGAGACGGTGCTGGTTGGATCGCCAGAGTCCTACTATCAGATTACTGGAAGTGGATCAAATTCAACTGCAAAAAATTTGATTACGAAATAAACATCGAGACAAGTCAAATATAAGCTAGTAAAAGTTACAGCTCTTTCCAAACTATTTTCTATTTCTTCTCTTGTTTTTGTGACCTTTTAACTGTCCAGAAGATAACTGAAAAAGATCTTTTAAAGGCCAACTTCACTTCTGAACCTGTAAGTCATCCTGTGTTGGTTTTGTCGGAGGTGTGGCCAGCGCTGGCCGTGCTGCGCGCGCGGCATTCCGGCGCGGGAGCTCCGCGCAGCGCGGCGACATTCCGCCCTGGGCTCTGCTTGATCAATGGTAACTACACCGGCCATGAGGTAAACTTCTACGCCGTGGAAAAACATCTTAAGTGGATTTTTAATATAAGTACCACAGGAAAGGCAAATAAAGTGGGTGCCTTAATAACAAGCGAGCGCCTCCGGAATAGGCAAATACGTTTTGAACCAGTAAGCGCTAAGAAAAAATAAGCTAAGTAAGAAATTAAAAACACTGTCATTCACATCGACTTTTGAAGGATAGTTCAATAATAACAAAGACGGTGTGACAACATCAACGCAGCGGACAACAGGCCGTAGTTCTGTGCTCTGCGACCAAGTGTAAAAACCTTCGGTAGAAGCAGTAAACCCAAAACGAATCTCTCATTCAGCCACTAACGATAAGAAAACGAAACATCATCACATAAAGTTACATTTTGTGCCTACAGTTGATTTTACCGCTGAACCTAAACTAGAATACAATTTATTCCGTTAACTCCGGCGCGGCCGCGACCTTGCGCCGGCGCGGGCTACAAATGGCTGCGCTTTATCTTCCTGCCAGTGCGGCGTCGCTTCATTTACTAAGACGGATGTGGACTAGCGACAGTTGCTTTACTGCACAATACGCATAATGCTTGCCCATGCCTACAAGCCAAACAAATACCCGACAGCAGAGAACTTTCATACATCACGCCTGTGTTCCCAAATGGGGTAGGCAGAGCACACGAAACGCAACGTAGACAAAACCATGACTATTTCACATTCGGTGGCTACTTCTAGCATATTTTTTGGGTTTTAGGCTTGAAACAGTGCTCGACCGACGGTCAGCGCTGACCGTCGGTCGGCGTAGCTGTATCTATGCAAGTCTTGAACGCGCACACAGCTACGCTGACAGTACGCGCGTGGTTTGGATTCGATTTAGGCTTGAAATAGTGCTCGACCGACGGTCAGCGCTGACCGTCGGTCGAGCACTGTTTCAAGCCTTAAGTTGGCATACCTCAATTCTTTTGTCACCCACCTCTAATGACATCCACGAAAAAATTGGAGAGGCGTTATTCTACCCAGACACCACACGGGAAAACAAAACAGTACTTTCTTTTCTTCTTTCAAAACAGAAAACTTCTGTAACGAATAATCCTTCCGATGTGAGCCAAATTAGTCAATCAGGTATAATCTAGCTAATTCAATGCAGCTGACACTGATGCATTGCAAAACGCTGTCAAATATGTCAAAGCTTATTTATAGATCTAATCACTCATTTAATTGGCAGAGCATCAGATGGACCGAGCGACACGTTCAGTGCTGTCTAACATATAAATAAACAATTCTAAAAGCGGTGCTGTGATACACTTACGTAATAAATTCTTTGTCCATCAGTGGCTCACAGGATATCTTTTGTAGTTCGAAATACTTACGTACGTACAGAAATACGAAAACCAGAAACTTATATACATACATCACACCTCTATTTCCAATTGGCTTAGGCAGAGCACACGAAACGCTACATAGACAAAACTGTGACTATTTCACGTATTGTAGCCACTTCCTAGAATATTCTTCGGGTTTTAAGTTAACAGGTATAACAGTGACAGGTTGCTCGCCTGTCGCCTAAAATTTATTAACCTATGTCCTTTATTGGCTCTTACGACATCCACGTAAACTTGAAACATCATAAAACTTAGATATATTATAACTATTACATTCCATATTGTTTGAAATGCCACATATCCCAGTTCAATGCTAGGCATATTTAGACTATTTTTTTTAAGTTATCTGTGCCTTTTTTTTAAATGCGAACGTACCTACCTACTTCCATAACGCCTGTGTTCCTGTCGGCAGAGCACACAAATTGTTGCATAGTCAAAACCATGACCATCATAGCCACGTAGTATAATTTTATGTTGAAACATTTAAAGAGGTATAATAGTGAGAGGTTGCAAACGTACCTTTTTTAATAGCTTATAAAGTATCCCGTGTGGTGCCGGGTTAGAATACCACCTCCCCCTTTCTTCCCGTGGGTGTCGCAAGAGTCGACTCTGGGAAAGAGTTAGTGTATTGTGGGCGATGGGCTAGCAACCTGTCACTGCAACATCACGTTTAACCATGTGGTTTCTCTGAAATTGCTTAACGTGGCACTGGATTTTTGAATTCATGTGCTCTGCCTACCCCTCTTGGGAATACAGGCGTGAGGATATGTATGTATGTATGTATGTAAAGTATCCCACAGCTGGGCAAACCCTTAACCTATTTAATTTACTTTCAAAAAATGCATAAGCCGCCCAAAAACATGTTGAGATCGATTTAGTTTTCGTTCACAACGCACGCGCACGCATCCTATCACGTGTCGGCTAGATCCTGCGCTATGATTCACAACCTGCGCGGGCGCCGGGACACAGCACCGCATTAATAGAGGTGATTAATTAGGCCGTAAATAGCTTTCTTTGTAGCGCTATTTCGGCGCAGGCGCGGAACAACGGCTAATGGAGCGGCGTCGCTGCGCGGGCGCCGCTGCGGCAAGGAAGTGGGACTTGTTATGATTTGAGAGCCCATCTATTATTTTTAAACCTGTTGTTATCTGAGTTATTGCTGACTGAGATGCTACTTGGCAATTAAGTTGACTAAGAAGTCACATTGACTGCACTTGTAAAAATGCACGTTGTTGTCAATTTTATCAGAAAAGCTTTTTCCAGCGTCATTTTATAGTAATTGTTGGTACTTCATTAAAAAATGCATTCTGTAATAAAAAAAAAGCAAAAAAACACACAGAAAAAAGCGAAGAAATAGGTATGATACAAAATTGATATAAGGCGTTTTTTTCTATTCTACTGCACTGACCTTTCCATGTATATTTTTATCACTTGTCAGGACAGGGAGTTGTGAAAAACCTCAGGAGATAAGCTAACAAAAAAGTTCTGATTTGACCACATTTAGGTATACGTAATTCTATCTTATGTCAGCTGATCGGGAAAACTCAACGAGATGTATACGAGCCAGAGAAAGCAGAAACACAAACTAATCGCTTAACAATATAATCCGTATGTTATCCCAAACATTCAAAACCCGAAAATAGGTTTAAAGAGTATAATTCCCATTGTGGCGGCGCGGCGACCCGCGCGGCGGCCGCGCCCACACCTGCGCGCGCGACGGACACTTTAAATACAAAATTGTAGTGAATTCAATAAGTGCTATTAATTTCAATAAAATTAATTTTAATAAGGATGCACTTAATACAGGGTGATAATGAAATCTGTAACGATATCATAGATACTTACCTGCTTGTTAATAAAACTTAACAAAACTAAAAGAATTAAAAAAAAAAGTGTTTATTTACTTATTTTACAGTAGTTCGTTACGGATTTCATTATCACCCTGTATACGTTAATAGGAAGACGTCAACGCCACCGTCACGCCGAAGCATATTTATGTTGTCGTTGTGAATATGACTTGAAACTCTTGAAAGCGATTTAAATTCCATTCATGTCAGATATTTTCTGGATTTCGGGTACTCTTGACCTGACCTGTTTCTAAAACGTATGCATGTATGAAGAAGCTAATGAACGTGGATGAAGCAAAAGAGGTATGTCGTAGCAAGTGGAACAAAGTGGTCTCTGCCTACCCCTGTGGGAAAGAGGCGTGACGGTATGTATGTATGTATTTTCTGGATAATGAAAAAAGATTTCTGTTCTAGAGACAACTTTAATTTGTAAATCTGTGCATCCCCAAACTAAACAAATTCTATGATATCTATTGATTTAGTCGTAGCCGTCGATATCCCGCTCTCTAGAGGCGCACGTGTGGCGGCGGCGCGCGCGCATTCTCCTCGGATTTATGGGCTCTATTTGCGGACAACACTGTTACTCCCCCCTACTGTCCCGGGAGCGCGAGAGTCCCGGCGCGGGACACCGGCGGGACTCCAATCCCGGTACGCTTCGAATTTATCATCAATAGCTTGTGAACATAATTAATTTCATTTCATTTCATTTCATTACGTGTGTTCTACCTACTCCCGTTTGGGAATACAGGGGTAATGCACATACGTATAATATAGTTATTTTGAGAATGTATAGTTTTAGTGAAGCCGGGGTTTAATTTTTGACATTCAATTTCAGTTTTTTTCGTAATTTTTGGTGGGATTCACTGTGAGGTGTTGGGTTTAGAATCACACACCTATCCATCTTATTCGTGGATATCATAAGAGACTACTAAGGGAGTAGGTTTAGGCGATAGTCTGGCAGTTTCTGCTTTTAAACGAGCAAAGTCTTGGTTTAACTACGTATAGTTACGTATGCTCAGCCGACCCCATGTCGTAAACGTAGGCGTGCAGATGTATGTACTTGTAACTAGCAAGTACTTTAATATTTCTTTTTTGTGAAATCATACCTAAGTAATGTTTAAAATTAACCATAACCTAGAGATAGGTTCGTTGAAGAAACAACCTTGACGGAAACTATCTAGCGACCGACCCCTACAATGGCTGAAACTATTAAAACAATTCGCACAAAAGGTTCGCCCACCCTATCGCATCTCCGAATTCGACCTCCATTCTGCGTGCTTGGGTATCCTTCGGGTCGGGCCCCCTGGTGAACAGTTTTAATCAGATATCACTCGGTATTTCACTTAAAAGCAATACCTATAGAGCATGTGTAGCGACCCTAGCGCCACCTATCGCGCAGTAGTAGAACAACTTCCACAAACGTCATCATCGGTTGCTTACATACAACTTCCAACTTTCTCTCTAGGACTTCGGTCCCCAGACGTAACATCTGCCTGGAGACAGATTTCCCTATTGCAGTCTTTCCCACAAGTACAAGCAGGCACAATATGTGATGAACAGAAATGTTAATTGACGTTGTTTTGTAAGGTCATTGTTAGGTACAGTCGAATAAATTGATTTCTGATTCAACAGGCTAGCAACCTATTACCACTCTACCTTGTAGATCTATTTTAAACCTACAAAAGTGCTTAACAGTCCTCGAAGTCAAGACTTGACAAGATTTTGCCACATTAAATGCCGGTGGCTGTACGAAACGTGAAATAGTCAAGGTTTAGTTAGTCTACGTAGCATTTCGTGTGTTGCTACCCAAATTGGGAACACAGGCATGATGTTTACGTGTGTTTATGTAGGTATTATAAGATTAGTTAAGTAGATGGCATGCATGAGTGTTTCTTGCTGACCTCATATTATTGACACATACGTACATATTCTCATGCCTGTATTCCCAAGAGGGGTAGGCAGAGCACATGAATTCAAAAGCCCAGTGCCACGTTTAGCAATTTCAGGGTAATCAGATGGTTAAACGTGATATTGCAGTGACAGGTTGGTAGCCCATCGCCCACAATACACTAACCCTTTCCTAGAGTCGGCTCTTACGACACCCACGGGAAGAAAGGGGTAAGACAAGTGCTATTGTAACCCGACACTACACGGGTCTTATTATTGAACTAGCTTTTACCCGCGGCTTCGCTCGCGTTGAATTCAGGGTAACACCGAAGAGATTTCGCAATTATTTTAATACGCTCCTGTATTGCCCGTGTGGTGCCGGGTTAGAATAGCACCTCCCCCTTTGTTCCCGTGTGTGTCGTAAGAGTCGACTCTGGGAAAGGGTTAGTGTATTGTGGGCGATGGGCTAGCAACCTGTCACCGCAATATCACATTTAACCATCTGGTCACCCTGAAATTGCTAAACGTGGCACTGGATTTTTGAATTCATGTGCTCTGCCTACCCCTCATGGGAATACAGGCATGAGAATATTTATGTATGTAACGATTCGCTAACTGGGAGTTTTTATAACGTAAAAATGCCCTTAGTCATTTCACAAAAAAACTAATATAGCGTTGTAAACAGGCATATATTTTAGCAGACGTATTATATGTACAGTCTAGGAAATTGACACCTGTGCCAATTTGAATCTTTTCATAGTGTGTTTCATATTGCTTTGATTAGTAGAAAGTATTGTACGTCACAGAGACATTTTTGTAAGAAGGTACAAAGGTGGCACATTAATCATTCCTTGACTGTACATATTGATAAAATTGAAAACAAAAACTTAAAAGCTAATTTTATTTATTTTTTAGACAATTTTACAAAAAAAATATCAACTTCACTACGCTGGCCTCAATAAGGTTCCGCAGCAAACGCACTACCTTCAGGCGAGTTCCGTTACATAATTTTGGTGGCAATAGATTCCTCAGAAACACAATCCAAGCTCCAACTTTGAGAAAAAGAGTGAGTTCAGGTAGCCCCGAGGCGCCCACAGAGTTCAAAAATTCTACTGGGCACGTGGTTTTAGTTTGAGGATCTACGGCAGTATTGATCAGATAGGTATACCGCCTGTTCCTCTTCAATTTCCAGTAATATGCGCTCATGAACATCAGTAATACTGAGAGGAGGCCTGTGCCCTGTAGTGAGGTGTATATAGGCTGATGATGATGATGATGATGAACATCAGTTGCCTGGTTGTTTGTTGGGTCAATAAAGCTCGTTCAAACGTCCATAAATACTCGTGGAGTATTTCCCGCAGGTCTCCATGAACCGAATGGATGAGTTCATCAATGGACGGCACAGTTTTACAAAAATGCTCCCGCAGTCGAATCAACTCATTGGTTTAGTGTCCTTCTCCAACTTAAGTAGCAATTCGGAGAATTTTTGAGCGTGTGAACTATTCCGTTTGTAGCAAATTCTGCACGTTCGTTCTCAACGTCGATCGTTTTAAGCAAGTATTTACTTTGTTGGATCTAGTCCTTTGATCAAAACTGGCTAGGTCTGTTGGAAATCACCGGAAAAGAGAAGTTTGATGCCACTCATGGTGCGAGCCGATCGCCGTATATCTCGCAGGCCTCGTAGCATTCAGTCAACTGGTTCTATTACCTTTTTGCGGACCATTGTGCATTCGTATCAAACGATAAGACAGCAATCTTTGAATTCTTTTGCTTTATCATTATTTCGACACAATACAATTATTACTTCTTTGGCAATTGGTTGACAGAGCTGTTGATATTCGTCGCTTGGCGACCAAAACATCCACGCCATATCCACGCACAATGCGCATCAAGCAGACAAAAATTCTAAAAATCACTAAAACCTTTTTAGTTATCGATTTTAAAGCCCCTTAAATAGTTTAGTATTAGTTTAAATAGTTTCTTCGTAAATATCTTCCATGTTTTTCACCCTCTCAAACTTTCGACCCTCAATTGCTTTATTATTATGTATCTAGATTTTCATTTAAGATTAAAAATGATACGTGAAACGGAAAATTTAGCAGTGTCTCTTGTCATTGAACAATAAAGATTTTGACAGCTCCATATCTTAGGGAATAAGGACTAATTTATTAACAAATATATTAGAAACTGTCGCCTTAGCGACTTCAGCGCAATAAAAGCTCGCAAAAAAGCGTGAGATGAGTTACATTATTGGAGTTTTAGTATAGTTAGATCCTTATATATTATTTAATATTAGTGTAGCTATAAACCTTCCTCTGGAATCACTTTACCTATTGAAAAAAACCGCATTGAAATCCGTTGCGTAGTTTTAAAGATTGAAGCACACATACAGACGGACAGACGGCGACCGCGACTTTGTTTTATAATATGTAGTGATGATATAGTTTTTGCAAAGTCGTAGAGTCACGGGTGACTACGTACGACCAGTGTACCCTTTAGCAAGTGATCTTCCAGCTACCCTCTTTACAGCATGTCCTACTACCGAACTTTGTCAACTGTACTGTAACTCGAGGGTGATCAAGAGCACTCGCGGCGGCGCGGGCGCAGCGCAAGGTGCCGGTATTAATAGCGTTGTCAATGGCCGCACTTCGCCCGCGCGAGATTTATGCGCGTCGACCGACTGCTCTCTTTGTTATTATTTCTGTACACAAAGTTCCACAGCTTTATTGCTTTCTTTATAGTAGGCCAGATGTCTTCATAAAGTGAGCTTAAACGACTATCGCATTGCCACATCAATTACTAGCAACAAACGCCCGCGGGTGTCGCGCGATGACGCTGCGAACAGTAAATACTTCATTGATAATGAATAAGCTATTTCCTAAACCTTTGTAGGTAAAGATTTACTAATTATTACCGTATAAACGGCTAAAAGGTCACATCAAACCTCACGCCTGTATTCTCGAAACTCATATGAAACTGTTTTCGCACAATATTATACTCCGTTTTTTTTGGGTTGAGAATTTCAACGGACTCAATTTGAAATTATCTCTGGAATTCATTAGTAAAACTGGAAATGATTTATGCAAATACACTTGACATTGTTTGTTATAATGTTCTTAAATCAAACATCATCATAATTTGCGCCGATATCTTGGGATTACTCACAAATGTGTAAGGATTTGACAGTTAAATTTCTCAACCCAAAAAAAACGGAGTATAGGTTTAAAGTTAGATAAAACGTTATAATAGTGACAGGTTGCTAGCCTGTCGCCTAATGGATACTTTTTAATCTAATATCCATAGCTGTCGATTATAGCAACGACGGAAGAAATGGTTTAATCTGTGATTAGAACTTAAAAACGCGAGAAACACAAGACACGACCGAAATACCGAAAAACGATCTACAATGTTTTCTAGGCGAAAATGAGAATCTGATTTTGGAATTCTTTTTATTTCTTCAGCGGGGTCGACTGAAACTAAAAGATTTTGCTAAAACTAAAATAGGTAAATAAAAACAGCCATCTTCTTTCAGGACCGATTCGACTAAATGAGAATACAATTACAACTCTTATTTACTTACGGGTCTTAAGACCACTTTTTACATAATAATATGAAAAATTAATAACTCGCGAGTAAAGAGTGCCTTTCTCCGCATCTGTTTGGCTGAGTGTGGCCTAAGTTACTCATTACATTACATTTGCGAATCAATGTGTAGTCTGAAAAAAGAAAACCTGTTTTTTGTTAGAAACTCTGTAATCAGTGGTGATCTTTGGGCTGTTATTATCATTGTAACAGCTTGGTTTTATAGGCTAAAACTATTAGATAGTTTGCAAAGCCTAACCAAGATGGCCCTGAGTTTTTTAACACGGAGTTTACTCTCTGCTACTGCTCACTAACACCTCTCTATTTCTTCCGTGGATGTCGTAAGAGACGCAGGAAAAAAGGTTAAGTTTATCGACAACGACGAGCTATCAACCTGTATATTATTGTGCTGTTTTATCTAACTTTATATCTAAAAATTGCTAAAAATGGCTTCAAAACGTGGCTAGCAGTGCAGTATGAAACGGTCTATGAAACGTTTCGACCGCTCTGCCTACCCCATTTGGCGTGCTACTGCACAGCGCCTCGGCATCCAGTCCAAGGCCCTCGCGCCTCGCCTGCGCCGGCGCCGTTTTAGTGCAGCTATTTACAGGCAATTAACTTTTATCGTATTCTATGTTAACTGGTGCCGTACTGATTAAATGCCCGCCCGCTATCGCAGTTGCCGTAAATGCGTAACCTCCGAACAGCCGTTAAACGAAGAACTAGATAATTGTTGTTTATGTGACGGCTGTAAAATAACGCAAGATAATGTGCTTTATGATATTCTGAGCTGTGAGTCATAAATCAAAATGGTTCGATTCACGCCTGTATCCCCAAGTAGGGTAGGCAGAGCATTCAAAACGCTACACAAACAAAACCATGACTATCTCACGTTTTTGGCTACTTCTACCATGCTTTTTAAGATTGAAGTTGGCAGTTATTAGATCAAATGACTGATTGCTGGTATGTTGCCTGAATTAGTCACCTCTTACGACTTCCATGAAAAAAATGGAAAAGTGTTAAATTGTAAACCCTACATACAGTTAAAATGGTTTATTTACCCGTGTTACATTTTATTATCGTAGTCAACCAAATTTCAACGAATAAAAGAAAAAAAAATACAGACGAATTGAATACCTCCTTTTTTTAAGTCAGTTAAAAAATTACTTCAGCACGACATGTTTTTCAGACGACGACGATGATTAATCTATACCAGTAAATGCTAATCTCTGTTTCCCGGGAGTTAAAAATAGTCCCCGAGTACTTACAACAGAAGTATCATATTGTCACGTGTGTCGCCCGAACGTGACTTCGCCCTCTGACCCGCCTGCGCAGAGCCGCGGCTTAACCCGCGCACGCGCCGTGGTACTAGCCGGGATTACCGGACGACACCAGGGCTGGCAACGATACTGTTTTGACAGTCCAATATTCAACAACATACGAGTACATCACACTTATGTTCGCAAATGAGGTAGACAAAAGTGTTAGTGTATTATTGTGGGGGATGGGCTCAGTGCCGTAACTAGGGCGGTGCCAGCGGTGCCCAGGCACAGGGCGCAGACCCTGGAAGGGCGCAGAAATGACCAGACCAGTATCTTCAAGGGCGCAGTTTTGAAAGCTCGCACCGGGCGCAAAGAAGGCTAGTTACGGCACTGGATGGGCTAGCAACCTGACACTGCAATATCACGTTTAACCATTTAGTTACCCTGAAATCATTAAACGTGGCACTGGATTTTTAAATTCATGTGCTCTACCCCTTTTGGGAATACAGGCGTGAGAATATGTATGTAAGGGTAGACAGTGACTTTTCGCACTTTGACGCAGACACTTTTTGCATATTTTTAGATTCAAAAACAGATGGAAGAGGTGTAATAGTGACATGTGACTGTGACAGTTTCACTTGAAGCATACCTTGACTCTCGCTTCTTGCATATTACATGGAACTATTCTAACCCCGCACCACACGGGGTAAGTATGTAATTTGTACTTGGGTCTATTCATTACAACTGTTTGTAAAACAAAGCTTTTTTCCCCGCGTCGACCGGGAGATCCTTAGCTACAACAGAAATGTGCTAGTGGCTAAAATTGTCAACGATCAGTTCGACTACGTAATTCGATTACTTATAGCTAATTGTCTTCTTATCCAACTGAACAAAACTTCTGGTTTCATACGTAGGAAGATTTTTCTTGCTGTCCTCGCTGCGCGGGCAGCCCTGGCGCCGCGGCGACGCAGGCGTCGATCCGTGACGAGTCGCGCAGTTGACAAAACAAACACGCTGAAAGCTGCTAACTCCCGACACCCCCGCCTAAGCCACTTAACACCCGCTACCCGCTAGATTAATTGCTACACAAATACAGAATCTATTTCAGTAAACAGTAGCTAATACTGTCTCCCAATTGCTTAGGAATCCGGTGGTATAAGCCCAAAACGACGACTCGCTTGCTCTTTAAATTTTAGAATGTTTTTGTAAGCGGAGAGCGCGCCGGCCGCTTTTGGTTAATGTTTACTCACCTACATATCTGTCCCATGGAATTAATTGTTGCTGTTTACTATTCTCGACGAGAACGACAAAATTTAAGTGTACTACCACTAAAATACACGAGGGCGACGCACCGCAAGATAAGTGTATTATTTTGTCTTTCTTTCTCCCTTCCATACTTTCTGTGTTGTGAATGTCGAAACCTTTTGTCTAGTTTTACCCTTGGAATTGAAACTAACTATTCTAATTGAGTAGGTAGGTATTAAATTAGTCTAAAGGATATTTTAAAGCAATTTCATTATTAGACTGTGAAAAATATTACTGATAATAGTAAAATTACATATTATTATATTAAAAACAAATGAAGACAGTGCGAACTGTTAATGTGGTCAGTTGCTTCTCTCGTACACCAATAACATAAAGCCCATCTCGACGTCTAAATAATATCAAAGTTATAATTGCACGAGACGTTTCATGAGGCGATTATTCGCGACGCGTCAGGAATTCCACTCACTCTCGCATTACGCAGGTCGGCGGCGGCGGGGTCCCTGTTCCTCTCGCGACGCAATTCGTCCGCGAACAATGGCGTCGGGGCGTCGCAGCGCCGCGACGCGACGCGACGCGGGGGCAGCGGACGCGTGACGCGCCGGCGTGGGCGGCGTGATGAATTTATTCGCGAAATGAAGTGAGCGGGGGCGCCCCCACAGGGGGAGAGCCAAATTGCTTGTGACAATTTGATTTACTGCGAGGGCCCGTTTTATTACCGCCATTCTTGAGATTCTGTCATGAGCGTAATTGGAAGAATAGAGCGCCGTAATGGTGGAATTAAGTATTTTCGTAAACAATTTAGCGTCTTTTGATAATGTCACCTGCTAGGAGACTTTTTGTGCGAGCGCAATGCGCCGTGCGCGACTGATTTGATCTGGAGGCGGGCTCTTGCACAATGCACCGAGAAACTGCAAGGTTGCAGCGGCAGGGCCCGCGGCAACTGCGGCCCTGCCCGCGCGCCGTAGAGTGCATTTCCAAGTGCAGCCTGCGCCGCGCCCCGCCCCCGCCCGCCGCTAGATACAGATTACACGATAAAGAGGCCATTGTTCTGCCTTAATGGTACATTGTCGGTACTTAATTGATCTGTGGAGCGCGGCGATGGGAACTTACGGGCCGAGAACACGCGGCATTACCAGCTTAGCGGAAAATGTAGATGAAATAACGTTCACAAGATCTGATATCATTTCTGCAATTTGTGTTTTTCAGCTGGCTGAAATTGCGGTATCACCGAGCTGTATCATCGTAGTGTTGTCTGCTTAACACGAAGTGTGTGAAAAATGTTGACTATTGGTGTGCCTATAATAAAATTATCTATCTACATCACGTGTGGGTTCAGGTAGTAGGGCTGCTACGAGAGTGCTACGCGGCTACGGCGCTACGAGGCTACGCTCGCATTTGCATGGCGCATTCCGTCAAAAACGTCTGAAATCTTATAATATTACAGTCTGATAACCTCACGTGCGATCGTCACAGGGAAAGGCGGGGCAGGGTGAGACACTACAGGCGTCAGCGGGGGCGGCGGGGGCGGCGGGGAGCAGGTAATTTTGCGCGTCGCTGTGACGTACTTAATCGCCCCTCCACGCCTCCCATTCCCTGGCGGTCCATTGTCGGCCAATGCCTGTGCAGGGATAATGTGCCGACGCGGCTGCCGACGTGTTAATCCGCGTTATCGCGCGATCTCGCGGCCGTCGGTCGCCGATGGCCGCGCCGCGATAGCATCGGCAGTGAAACAGAATGGAATAAAGAAAGAAACAAACAAACAAAACATTTATTTCAGACAGCAGTGGTCCATAGTTTAATGAAATAGTTTAGTTTTAAGTGCTTTTGTTAGGGTTGGATTAAAAGCCTATGTTTCTCTCTGATCGTATTGATCTGGAGAATAGATATCAAATTCAAAAGGTTTCAAACTCAAAAGATTATAAAATTGGTCAAGAATCTATTGGTGCAATGGTGCCTATATCCACTCTAGTCAAAAATGTAACTCTTATTAAACTCGCGATTACCATTATCCATCATTAATCATGTCCGTCCGTCAATTTCTTCCGTGGATGTTATAAGAGGCGACCAAGGAATATGGGCTAGGAACACGGGCGTAGCCAGGATTTAGTTTCGGGGGGGGTTTGACGAAAAAAAAAATCGGCCAAGTGCGAGTCGGACACAAAAAATTACGATTGTTGTACGGGAGCCTGAACTTTTCGGGGGGGGGTTTGAACCCCCAAAACCCCCCCCTGGCTACGTCCATGGCTAGGAATCTTTCACCATTTTGTTCTATCTTGAAATCTAAAGTTGAAAAAAGTGGCCCCTATCGGAAACTAGCCTAAGCCTTGTCCATGTAAGTTCTTACAGTCTCGTAACATTTCGTGTGTTCTGTCTATAGCTCTCGGCATCAACCTTGGAAAGATTTTTGTAGTCAGAATAAGTTCGCGCATCGCATTTTTGCAAGTTAAAGTAACTACAAAGATCTTGCCAAGTACAATGTCGAGGACTAGTACCTGCTTTGGGATAGAGGGCAGCCTGCTTATACGAGTTCTCCAGCGCAAAAGCAGCGCAGGAGTTAGGTATAAAGGCGACTAAGGAAATAGGTCTAGATATGCTTTAGGCGACAGGCTAGCAACTTGTCACTACTATACCTCTTCCATCTGTTTTCAAACCTAAAATTATGCTAGAAGTGATTACGAAACATGAAGTAAGTAGTCATGGATTTGTCTGTTCGTGTACAGTCGACCAAGAAATTGGTCTACCCCCTCAAGATCGATATTCATTTGAACATCATGAAACAACAAGGTCGATTTCCCCTTGCCATTATGTTATGACAGTGACAATGTCAACCTTGTGATAATTTTGATCTCACAGAAACTTTTGTCAAAAGTGGTAGACCACTTTCTTGGTCGACCGTACTCTGTCTACCCTAGTTTGAAATACAGACGTGATTTCGTATGTATTGTAATTGTATGAGTCGTTACTACACATTAAACAATAGCTTCGTTTTACGCCGATGACTATTCATTAGCACCCTATGACCCATATTTTGGTGGCAGGAAGCGACCGCCGCGCGCGCACGCTGCGGCCACATGAGGCGCGCACGCAGCTGCCGCTCTAGCTTTTTGCGGGAAAAATCATACAAATCTCCAACAACATCAGATTGTTTTATAGCAGGTTTTCTTTAATTAGGTATTACACAAAACCAATTCGTAGCGTTATGTGCTCTCCTTACCCTTTTGGGAATACAGGTGTGATGATGTATAGGTAATGTAAATAGTTTTTTAGTTTGGCTATAAATTCTATCATTCAAAATTTAAAGTCAAAATTTAACGTGTGGTACCTCGATGACGGGACCTTGGGAGGTGATGCTAAGACTGTACTTTCAGATCTTTCGGAAATTATCCATAAATTTAAAAACATAGGCCTTGTTTTGAATTTTAACAAATGCGAACTGTTCATAAACAGTACTAACAATAACCCGGATATTTTGCAACTTTTCGATTCACTTTGTCCTAATATCAAAATTGTTGATAAGCAAAGTCTTAGCCTCCTAGGGTCTCCTATATTCGAAAATGCCTTTCCTGACCTAATCGATAAATCTATATCAAAATTCCAAAACTGCGCAGATCGGCTGCTTGAAATCAGTGCCCATCCAGCGCTCACCATTCTAAAATTCTGCCTTTTCTTGCCAAAATTCACATATCTGCTCCGCTGTTGCCCCTTTTGGAAACATCAAAATTTGCTGATCCCAATCGACGCTCTCATAAAGAAATCTTTGGAATCCGTTCTCAATATACAACTCAGTGAGCAATCTTGGACCCAGGCTTCCCTCCCTATCAGAGATGGTGGGCTAGGGATTCGCAAAATTTCAAATGTTGCATTACCGGCATTTCTATCTTCTGTCCACAGCACGTCCAATCTCGTAGGAAAGATTCTTCCTGTAAACTACGAGACGACAGGCTTGGCTGATAGTAGAAATGCTTGGCTTATGGCTTGTCCGGGTCAAAATCTGCCTACAAATCTAAATTCACAACGGAGCTGGGACGAAGTCATGACAAAACTGACTTATTCCAAAATTCTGATTTCCAGCTCAGGCCCAGATCGCGCGAGACTTCTGGCTGCAGGAAGGAGGGAATCCGGTGACTGGCTCCACGCCTACCCTTCGGCTAGTATCGGAACCTTCCTGGAGCCAGAAACTTTAAGGATTGCTGTTGGGCTGAGGCTGGGGGTTGCGCTGTGCTCACCACACCGCTGCCCCTGTGGTGTCATCGTCGACCAATCCGGACACCATGGACTTTCCTGCCAAAAGAGCGCAGGCCGCTTTTCTCGCCACGCTGCGCTTAATGACATTATCCGCCGGTCCCTTGCCACTGCGAACGTACCGGCTATTTTAGAGCCAACAGGCATCGCTCGGGACGATGGCAAGAGACCGGATGGTATGTCTTTGATTCCGTGGAGGATGGGCCGGGTTTTAGTCTGGGACGCAACTTGCGTGGATACTCTGGCCCCTTCGCACCTTCACGGAACCACAGTTAAAGCTGGCGCAGCGGCAGAAGCGGCGGAAACCAAAAAAAGGTTAAAATATCAGAGTCTCGGTTCTTGCTATAACTTTATAGCTGTAGGAATCGAGACTCTGGGTCCATGGGGTCCCAGTGCAACTATTTTTTTTAATGAATTGAAAAAGCGCCTGGTCGACGCAACTGGCGACCAACGGGCTGGCAGCTACTTTTCACAAAGAATCAGCATAGCTGTTCAAAGGGGAAACGCTGCCAGCCTTTTGGGCACCATGCCACGGGGGCCCTTTTTAGATTTAATTTAGTTATTATTATTTTCTTTTTTTTTATTAATAAGCATGTTTATAGTCAGTTCTTTTTAGGTTTAAGTTGTAAATAATATGTACATTTTTCATTATTCAATAAATGCGTAATATTAGCTCATGTAAATAAAACAATTCTTCAATTAACAGAAGGTCTACACCCGAACATGTTTAGGCCTAAAAATATGGCTGTCGCTCTCTACGGTTACCAGCTTGCCGTAAATCTTTCACGAGGTCTCTCCGGCGGAGCGAAACTTAACTGCGCCCTGTATACGATAAGAGCCGATGATAAGATTATAATCATTTCTTTCAGTTACTTACTTTAATTAATAATTTTTCACAATTGATTTCTCAAAAATAGGTAAAAAGGCACGTCAAAACATAGCAACATGTCTTTCAGGTATTCAGTAAATTACTCGTATTGTATCTATCCAAGTAGGTATTTACTATTCGTTGTATTACTTTCTCTGCAAATGATGATTCAAGCAAAATCCTGACGCAATGTGTCTCATTCAGTAACTAGGGTTACCTTAGGTACAGTCAAAGAATTTGATAACTGTGCCACTTTGGACCCATTCACAAGAAATGTCACTGTGACATATCATACTATCTACCAGTCAAAGCAAATGAAACTAATTATGAAAAGGTTTAAAGTGGCACAGGTATCAATTTCTTTGGCTGTATACCTTAACTAACGTATCAGTCAGTACGTACGGCCTTATCTATTGCTTATTATAATGCCACACTGACCACAAGACACTCCATCCGACGGCAGCCGGTAAATCACGGGGCTGAGACTACATCCGCGCATTATCCCATTAGCAGCGCCGACGCTTGATGTCGCCGCGTCATTAGCCGCAGCTCATTAGCGGCGCCGATTAGCGTGACGCACCAGTGCGTTCGACGGCATCATTGCAACCCGACGCGCGCAAAAACCGCGGGGTGGGCCGCTGTTGGGACACATACGGTCGTTACTGTCGGCCTGCCACCTCGTAAATCGCGGGTTTTGGGAGAAGCGAACAAAAAAACTGTTCGTTATCATAACGTATGTTCTAGTTTTTGTTGCGACTACTGGTTTGCCGGAAATTATTGCTCTAGCCACGCCTTAAACCTTTTGACAATTACTATAAACAAGATAATCACACATCTTTTCTATCTTGTAACCAACGACCATACCATAAACATAAACAACACATATTTGTTAAACACGTACAGAGCCCATGAACGCCACATTGACAAAACCACCTCACGTTACGTAGCCACTTTTAGCAGACTTTTAGGTTTAAAGTTAGATACAAACTGCCGCCTAAAGGATACCTAAACCAATGTATATACCTAGTCGCTTTGTACAAAAAAAGGGTGTTACTTTAAACCCAACACGGGGAACTGAATTTGAAAGTGAAATAAATAAAAGGCTTTAACCAGCGTAAGGTCCCAAACCGCGGCGCGGGCGCGTTCCCACGCCGGGTCCCGCCCGCGCAGAATGCATCCACATTCCACTGCGTGTGCGCACTGCGCAGCGCCCGCGGGTTCACAGATGTCCTCCTCCTCGAATCACCTTCTTCATTTCTGAAGGTCGAGGCCATCACTTCCAGCAGTCTAACTACTGTGGTTTTTTCCATCTCTGCCTGTCCTCAACACCTAGTAATACTTTGTAAGCAATCGTGTCGAGTATTCGAATTTGACCTATGTATAATTATGTTCCTACCCGAAGCCGACCAGCTTGAATGATGAGAGGGATGTGTGTGGATGAAGCGAGAGAAGTATGTCAGCACAGAAGCTTAGTACCTACCTACTGTCTTGGTCTACCCCACGAGAAAGCTTCACGACTGTAGCAGTTAGTGTGGATTGATAACATAAAAACAAATAAAAGTTAATTTTCCATTTCTAATATTTTGTATTGCACCCTCCCACTCAAAGATTAAATGGTACATTGTATTCCCTAAAAGGACGAGTCCTTCTTTGTTCTTTGCATTATTCCATTTGTAAGCTACAACACCCGTGAAACTATAAACCGCTCGCATCGCACCCCGCACCGCAGCACGATGCCCCCAGATACTCCCCTGTTTTGCATTTTTCCTCTGCCTAGTCGTGTTTAATTGATTAATTTCCTGCAGAGCCAGTCTTTGGTTCTGGTCTAGTTCCGCTTAACGTCTTCATCGATGGCCGGCGCGCATACTAAGCAGCGTCGGCGTCGCCGGGGTCGCTGCGGCCGCTGTTGGCTGCTTAGTATGCGTAGGCGCGGACGAGGTTAAATGCTAACGACTCCCATGAATCAGTGGTCGTTTGCGAATTCAAATGATTGCAATCGGAGCTTGGGGTCATCAATTCGGTTCTATTAGGGATCTATATCTAAATCAGTGTTTTCCATAGTTTGTTCTGCTGTGGCCCGGTAATGCTTACGCTGCTCCTTCGTGACCCGTGACCCACTTACAGCACGTCCCAATATTCGACCTATCGATGGTTTAGTTTACTTGAGATGGGAAGATAAGATAACATCATAGTTACCTGTCTTTTTCCTCTCTCTAGTAGGTAAGCTAAACTATCGACAATTTGGATGAAGTACATAAATATCATGGGACAATGCACACCACCCCCTAGTCTCAAATTAGGCAAGCTAATGTCTGCGTTATGGGCACCAGACAATAGATGTTTAGTATGTTTATACTTAAATATACATTAACATCCAAAACTCGAGAACAAACATTCGTGTTTACTAATACATACCTACTAAATTATATCCATCTGCTGGCAGCGGGAATCGAACCAGGGACCTCAAGCTTCATATTCAGGTTCTTTAACCACTGGGCTATCCGGCCGTATTTTTAAACCCAAGCCAACAAAATCCCAGGATCCGTGTAAAATAATACACTTTTATTTACTAATATTAAAAACGAGAAGGTTGCGACCTGTAGCGTTATTTGTCTAACGCACCAAAAGTCTACGTCGTTTTTAATTTGACAGTTGTAATCAATAATCGCTTCGAAATTGAAACGTTTCAAAGCGAACTGATACTGAAACTGTCAAATTAAAAACGATTTAGATTTTTGGTGCGTTAGTTAGACAATAGCACTGCGGGTTATGACTTATAGTTTGGGAAACACTGATGATGTCTCAGTATCTTAGCACACCAAAAATTTACATCGGCGTGTCATAAAAAATGTTTAAACAGAAACCACCGCAAATCTGCAGCGCATCTTTTATCGAAGATTACAAATGGCCTCTCGAACTACGTTGACAACACGATTTGAGAAGAGCATTGTCCCGGCATCGCTCTCGCGTCGCCTCTCTTATTAATAGCCGGTGTTAAAGTTGACAAATTGTGAGTGGCCGCGGCGCCGCCGCATTAAGCAGGACGTTTACGCGCCAATAGCGTAATTCAGGCGGCCCGCGCGCAGGGGGGGTTGAGTAGTACTACGCGTTACGTAACCCCTTTCTCCTGGAACAGAGGTTCCTAAACTTATTTTGTCTAATGCCCACTTTGAGAGTAAATATTTTTTTAGCGCCCCCCCATTTTTTCAACTACTGAAAAACCACAATAACACACAACGCCTCCATTTTTTTCTGAGTCTCTTACCATCCCCCTTTAGGCCTGCCTGCAGCGCCCACAAGGGGGCGCTATCGCCCACTTTGGGAATCTATCCCCTGGAAGAAAGTAACGTATACTTATTCAGGTATACCGGGTGTCCCGTGGCAGATTTTGGATTTCAAAGTTAATTTTAAAGATGTTTTCAATTGAGAATATAAATGTATTTGTAATGAAATGAAAGATGAATCATGCGGATTTTGTTTTTTAAAGCGTACTTTATCGAAATGTGTTCCATCGCAGCGCAATCACTCGGGGAATTTTTCCAGTGCATTCTGATTGACGCGCTGCAGTACTGACGGAAAAATAGCGTCAACTTTTCGAGTCATATTATCGTTTAATTCTAAAAGATTCGTCAGGTCATTATCGTATAAATTTATCTTTAAGTTTCCCCCATAGATAAAAAAACCAAAGACGTGAGATCTGGTGATCTGGATGGCCATGCCAATGTCTTTAAACCGGCTATTCGATTTTCCGAGGAAGATTTTTACTAAGAAGGGTCATCACATGTTCCCAAAGAACTCCTGCCGCTCTCTGACCGACTAAGTTTTAAATCCCTGTACCAATTGGCTCTTAAAAGGATGGAATTTAATGTCCAAGCTTGAAAAACGGTGCATCATGGTTTTTGGCAGCCGCAAACTTGACGCTTTCTTACACTCGGAATGGCGGGGACTATTTAGCACGTTGCTTTCAAAACGTCCAATGTTTTGATCAGTACGTTTGGCTGGGACCTGGAGGTGGCCTCTTTTACTGTTGGACGTGTTGCATGGAACTTCTGGACCCACGTCTTAATCAGAATTCCACTCGGTCCGTCACTTAATAGACGAATATTGTAGTGAGAACAAAATGACCGGTGAGCTACAGCGCAGAAATTTATGCTTTAAAATATGTTTTAACTGCGAAACCGCGGTGCACGCCAGTCCACTACTGCACCATGGGTAAACAATCCGCACAAATGCCAAGTCAAACGGTAACACTTTCCCGCTCCCACGCGCAACCGTTGGAAAAATATTCAAATTTCAAATCCAAAATCTGCCACGGGACACCCTGTATAATATGTAGGTATGTACCTACATGTTCAAACCGTGTGGTGTCGGGCTTAGAATTACCTCTAGAATAACGCCTTGTGGGAAAGAATCCAATAGAGAGATCTCTCTCCAGGCAGATGTATGCCTGGGGACCGAAGTCCACAGAGAGGAATGTCGTAAGAGGCTAATAAATCTCTTTTCAGGCAGATGTTTTAAGCCTGGGGAGTCATTTCATAACGTAAGTTATTCGTAGTTATTTTTTCAAATTGAAAGAGTCTCACAGTACCTACTTTCATATTCGAGGACTTTATCCAAGACTAAATTTTATTCTCTTTTAGTTAAGTCGACCCTAAATGATGTAACTTATTTAAGATATTCGGCGAGTCTAGCTTTCTACAAATTGGGAACGATTCTTGAAGAATTCCATTACTACTTACTTCAATTTGGCTATCAAGAAGAGACAAACTAACCGATACTTACTATGTGTTTATATCACATGAGAATTATTTTGTTGTTTTTGCCGGAAATTTTGTTGCTGTCCAGAATAATCGCACACGTCCAAAAAACCGACGGACTGCCGTCGATCACATCTAGCCAACTTCCTTTCACTTGCCAGGACACTCCAACTTGTTCAGTACATCCTATCAGAACTGCGCCGGCGCCACACATCAGTATCTCCTCTCATCGGCAGTTCAACCAGCTTCTACGGAAATAGCCGCCGCCTCGTTTAGCCCACTCCATAAGTGCCGCGGTGCAATAATAGACACAATGGCATTTTAAAAGACATGTCCCGGCCGCGTTGTCCGACACAAATCACGCGGTAACTGCCGCGTTGGGAGACGCTTT
Organism: Adoxophyes honmai; assembly: GCA_005406045.1. Taxonomy (NCBI): domain Eukaryota; kingdom Metazoa; phylum Arthropoda; class Insecta; order Lepidoptera; family Tortricidae; genus Adoxophyes; species Adoxophyes honmai. The sequence goes on from BHDV01011822.1 coordinate 38,642, forward strand.
ATCACGTGACGCGGTAACTGCCGCGCGGGAGACGCTTTACCACGTGTTAATTAGCGGGAACAGCGGCTGTCCTGTCGCGGCAAGCGTGGCAGTTGAAGGGAGAAGTTTTGGTTTAAATTATTGTTTCTCACGTACATACTACATAGAGCTGATAATAATAAATAAAGAGCTCAGTATTAAGGCACTAATATTACTAGAAACAACACAATGTTTTCAGCTTTTCCAGGTAGGTAAAAATGTGAGAGCTTTAGAAGATTGCATAATTGAGCATTGAGCATCTGTTATAAATTGTTCTTTGTTGCGTGGCAGATATCGCTCTGTTGTACCGATACTGCTGTGTTATTTTTTATTTTCAGTATACCTAGTATATTTGAATTTGAATTTTTGAGATATCCAACATGATAGGGTGAAGGAAATAAGACAAATTGTGTGTTTTCATGATGTATATTTTAAATAACGCGCCTACCACGCGCAGCGCCGTCGGCTGGGGCTGCGCGCTGATGTTTATGAATTTGAAAGAATTCGTTACACTATACATTGTTTACATCTCGACCGCTAATGCACGACCGAGGGCGAGCACTCAATACATTCCGTTCTGAACTCAACGAAAATTACTGTCGTAACACGATGTATACAATCCAAATAATGATGAAATTAGGCAAGTCTTGGCTACTCGATTACTCCTATATTGTACATTGCATTTTACCAGTGAGGAACAACTTAATAATGTCATGTACTTATGTTCTTTTAAGCGAGCGAGTAAAACCGCGGGCTCGTAGACTCGCTGTGACCGCGAGGCTGTGGTTGTTGTGCTGTGACCAACGCACGAGCATTGCCGTCGGCTCCTTACAGCCGGTGCTTAATCACAAGCCGATCTGTGTCTTGAGACTGCGGTTTTTAATTTACAAAATAAATCGGAATAGATAGCATTCGAAAAGTTAAATTTAAGAGTAGCCAAGACTCATGCCTTTCTATTTTTAGGCACAGTTAACTACAAATGTCACACCACCAGCTGTAAACATCTAAATAAAACAATGAAGTCGTGTTGTGTGAAATTTTAAAATAATACAGTGCGTTCACTCGGTTCCCAAGATAACACATTTTTAATAAGTTACAGTTTATAAAGTTACTATTAGTATTAAGGTCGATTGAACCAACCAAGGACAACATTTTATATCGGAATAAGTCACTCTTACTTTTTTCTTGCTATGAATCAAAAATCTATTCTAGAGCAAAGTACTTAACTAATTCCAATACAAATTTTATTCTCGTTTGATTGAATGCAACCTCAGACAGTCACTGAGCCGTATTTACTGGCTGGTATTTTTTTAAATCAATAATAAGTATCGAAAATACAGGGTGGGAACTAAAATCGTCATTTATAAATTATTAAAATATAACTTCATTCTTTTTATCTTATAAATTGCGTCGTCAATAGAATGCAAACAGATCATTTCTACTACACTTTCTCACTTTCTTTATTGGAAACGTGGAATACATGGTCTAAGTATTAACAATACTGAGTCACGTATTTTTATTTTGTATGACGACTTAGATTCCACCCAGTCGGGAACCAGTGACACAAGCGAGCTGCATTTCACTGGCAGCCCCGTGTCCTTCGCCAAATAGGCCTAGAATGAGACCTACAGAAAACATAGCAATCAAAGTTACATATAATATAGGTGGCTGCATGTCTATTATGAAACCAAATACTTCAACCTGACCATCAAAATCACCACATTAATACAATAAGTTCGCCAAAATTATACATAATGTTTGCTAGCCAAACTAATAACAATTACAATTTACAGTAGGAATTTAGATTCGCATTCTTCTAGCGCGAGTGATAAAATCCTGTAGGCTTAGCACAGCAACACGCGAGATTCTACTTCTTACTACTACATAACTTTTTCCGACATCTCTAGTTAGACAGTGACAGGTATAGTCTATCTCGCGCCATATTGTGCTAAGCCGGCTGGTGTCGTTCTCTTATATCGATCACAGCTGTTGCAGCAGCGAAGTGTCGGAGCTACATCATACAGTATCAATTATTAGAGTGTTGTTTCTGAATCATATGGAACCGCATATTTACTTTAGTTACAAAATAACAGCCTTGCGGCAACATACATGGTATATATTATTGCACATATATGTACAGCCTGTAGGTATCGCGTCGGCGCCCGCGTGCTAACTTTGTTTCTACAAGTAAGTCAATTAATTCACAACTGAACTTTTCTATCACGTATCCGTTTATACATATTGTTAAGTACCGCGAACAAGCACTTAACTGTTGTAGGTAATTACAATATAAAATCGGTAAATAAATACGAACGAATTTAAACTTTTCCGGAAGTTGAAACGTCCTAAAAGGAAACGCTTTGCTGTAAACGCAAATAACAGTTTTATACATGTTGAGTGACGACAAACATTATTTACCGATTTTAAATAATAGATTCGGTGGATCTTTACAATTTAATTACCTACTTAGTACTGATTAATAACCAAAACGTTTTACATAAAACTACAAAGCCATCATTGAGTACATACTTGCCCTGAATTGTAGCCAACTCCAAGCATAAATCTATACTGATTTATGTACAATACTTAGTTACAAATCAGACAAATTGCGCTACTGACTGCCGTTCGCCTTAAGGTTTAGGCCCACACCGAGAATAACCTGATAAAACCACATAGTCATGTCATGTCAAGTGCCCAATTCTCTAGTTGATATACTAAAAAAACTCCTCCTGTTTAATCCATGAAAATCAGTTTCACAGTCTTTTAAAAAGTGATAAGCGTTAACAGATTATATTGATTTAGTTCCAGCCGGTTTTTCTCAGTGTATCGTCATGTTTTCAGCTTGTGAATTTCGGGAGGTGGCGGGTAATTGTATCGCATCAGCCGCCCGCCGCCGACTGGCGGGAACTAAGAGCTCTTTCACGCGGGCGGTTTATTACGGCAGAGCGTTACCGCAGCCTACACGCTGCGGTGCCGCGTTTATTTTGCACTGGAAAACTACCCAGGCGGAGTCGCAGCGTGCACGCAGCGGTACTGCTCTCGTGTGAAAGGACTCCAACGGCCCGCCGCCCGCCGGCCCGTCGCGAGTTGCCGGGCGCCGACCTCGCGCCCACCTATCACATCATCCTCTATTCTACGCTATCCTAGAAACGATTATACTCTATCGTATGTACACTCTACTCCTAGCTATAGCTAAGTACGCTAAATATTTATAAGGGTAGCCGAACGACACAATTATTTACATGGTGTGGTCCCCGCGCCGCGACCGCGCCGGATAGGCCTCATTATTATTTATTATTCGTAGGATCTCAATACGTCGCGGAGCGGCTGCGAGCTGTGAATGACCGCCTCAAGGTGAGATATAAAACAGCAGCAGAGCTCTGGCCGGAGCGGCGCCCGTCCGCAGCCGGACACACGTTAAAACGTCTGCGAAATCACTTTAACATTTTTATAATGCGTTCATTAATCACGCGCAAGCGCTACCCGGCTTTAACTCGCAGGCAGTTTTAGATTTGTTTTCTCGTATTTTGATGTAATTTACGGTGAGCGGCGGCGGAGTGTTTCGCGACGTCGCGGTACAATAACTTAATTATTTATAGCGCGGGCCGGCCGCGGCTGCGGCGCGCCGGTCACACCAGTAACTACTTTTTCCTGAGTATCGATCAAAAAATTTCAGCAGACGCGTCTGGCTTCATCTGCCGGCGGCGCTACTCTCAAACGCCTAGCCGTAGACGACGGCAACTTCGGATATACATAAAATATGCACTATAAACGGCAGCAACATTCTGCCTTATGCACTTCTCTATCGACCGAGCCTCGGCCCCAACACTTCCGTATAATGTACAACACTAGTCTCGACAATTCAGTAGTCACTTGTTCCCTTCACGCTGTTCCCTACCGCCGGCGCGGTAGCATCGTAGGACGACCCAGGTTTAGATAATACAACTTGAAATACTCACACAGGTATTCCACCGTGCAAGGCTAAGGAGTCCACAACACTGAGCACTGCGCAGGAGCGCCCGCAACGCCGGCGGGCCCGCTAGGAGCGCCCGCAACGCCGTCAGGCCCGCACGGAGTACCCGCGGCGGCTGCGGGTCCGCACGGAGCGCCCGCATAAGTTGCGGGTCCGCATAGGGCGCCGGCGGCGGCGCGGCGCGCGGCGGGGCTCGCGCCTCGCCCGGCGCCGCCTCAGAACCAGTACAGGTCCTTCGACGTGTCCTGCACCTGCGCCTCCAGACCTGCAACGACGCGACCCTTAACATCGGCCCGGCTATACAGACACACTATACCTACCTGTCACTGTCGAACTTAGAGATGTCCGAAAGTGACAGGTATCGCGTAGAGCTGTGCCGAGCCTGCTGCAGTTTACTTATAATTATAAAGTTCCATTACAAATATTACAATTAACGCAAGCTCGGCGTGTTGTCAGCAAAAATAAGTTTTAGGATTTCAATTGACATTTATTACAAATACTTAGGTACAAGCTCTTGAGTTGAATTGCAAAAACACTAATTAAGTACCTATTGTTTATTTTCTTTAGCAGTTAAACAATAGGTACTTAGTGTTTTTGCAATTACTTTTATAATACGTAAATCAACTTCAGTAGTCTACGCATTAAACATTGCTGAAGAGGTCATTGTTAATTTACGTAAGTATTATAAATAATCCAGAAAAGTAATTAAAAAATAGTATGTAATTATAGAGCATTTTCATGAATACCTTTGTAAGTTTCTACGTAGTGTGTGAGCGGCTCGGAGGATGGCTCTCAGAAGCAATGCGTTAAAACATCGTTAAGATGGTTAGGTTAAGGATCCCAATTATTATCTTACCAACTTCTTATTTCTTTATGCATCGTCATTAAAAATAGTATACTTTCTTGGTCGACTATACATTACCGGTGAAGGCCGTGATTTATCAGAGCAAGCCGAGAGGGGGGGGAGTGATTGTTATAAATGATGTCGCGGGAGATAGCATCGCGGCGGCGCCCGCGCAGCCCGCGGAGATGCTATCGCGCGGCCTAGATACGGGCTATTGAATTGTTTCCAACAGGCTAGATAAAAGACAAAGTCTCTATCGCCACAGGGGGTCAATTTAAAAAACGTGTCTGGGAACATACCACGCAAAACTGCAGAAATTAATATTTTACTGTTAGAGCTAGGGTGAGAGTCATCGACTTTACTCATTTAGTTGCTCTTCATGTTATACCTACATATTTAGTCGTCACAATTTGTATTTCGTTCTCCAGGAATACTTATGATATCTAATGAATGTCCAATGATATTTATTTATGCTGTTTAAAATTATCTACTTTTCTATTTAATTTTTTATTTTCAATGTAATAGTTCAAGCAGGTGTTTATTTGTGAGGGCTAATTATTTGTTTGGATTTGAAATAATCTGCAGTTTAAATCGATAAATAAAATAAGCCGAGATTACATTCGATCAAAAGTGAAGGCCCATGCCTAGAAGAGGTAGAGTTGAGTTTTTTGAACGAGAAAGTAAATAGGAGCTTTAAATAATAGGTATTATCATAGAGCCATAATTAATGCTTACTATGTTCTAAAAAATAGGATATGGAACGTGTCAGTACTATCAGTACAGCTGAACAATTTACACGATCAAGCTTTGGTGCTGGGCCTTAGAAGGTTATTTGAAACTAAGGCACGCGTTTCCTTTTGTCATTTTATTTTTTGTCCTGAAAATAGACAGAGGCTGCTACATATTTGTAAGTATTCGTTTTAACACAAAGCTGCAGTCTGTTAAGGGATACCCTATCCTTCCTACAAATTTATATGTAAGTAGGTACTTAGCCAATTACAAATAGTAGATTTATTCGATGCAGACTTCTCATTTATGAAGTTAGTCCCGAGGTAAGATTTATTGCGCAGGTCATTTTTTGTCGGCCATAACCGAGCGCTCATTATCTAAGCCTCCACTTCTCGACGGTACCAGTTCATAGAACATTCTTGTGCATAATTAATGTCTAATTAATCCGCGGACCGGGCTGCGGTTCGTGGAAGCGGAGGACCGGAGGAGCCCGGCCCTCAGGACACAGGCGGACCCATTATGATGTACCTATACCTACCTACTTAGGTTCTTACTTAACACTTATCGTTACATTTTGGACAATTGACACAATATCTTTATAAATTGTAGCCTATGAGTTATTCTGATGTACCTACCTATACCTAAGCTATATTATTGTAAAGTTTCAATTCCATTCCATCCATTCAGTACCTCTACTTTCTGCGTGAAAGAGTTACAAACGTTCAAACATTAGCGGGATTAGTTTAAATTATTTACCGGTGTAAACAATGTGATGTCGGGTTTAGAACAACACCTCTCCGTTTCTTCCGTGGATGTCGTATAAGGCGATTAAGGAAATAGGTTAAGGTATATTTTAGGCGACAGGCTAGCAACCTGTCACTACTTGCCGTTTTGCCAGCTCAAAACTTACAAAAAATATGCAAGAAAAGTACGAAAAGCGAAAAGTCATGGTTTTGTCTATATAGCGTTTCGTGTGCTCTGCCTACCCCATTTGGATGTACATATGTATGTAGTTATGTATGTAAGTACTTAGTTAAAATTCAAGCAGCTTATTTTCACGTGACAGTGCGACATGAATGACAATACGTTTCGGGATCCCGGCAACCTCGGCCGGCGCACGTATGCGGCGCACGCGGCGGTAATTGACAGCGTGATCGAGTGCGGGGCGGGGCGGGGCGG
>BHDV01011822.1:67923-82308 GCA_005406045.1 Adoxophyes honmai
ATCGTAACGTTACCGAGCGTTACACTTTTTCATAAGTGACTCCCAGCTCAACCTAATTTAAGACGTTGTCACGTCAAAACAAATGACTAAATTTACCCTAGAAATTGTCGGAAAATAAAAAGAAAATCCGACTTTGTGGCCCACCATATTTATACGGCATCAGTTTCATACTATTTCAATACTGCTTCTAATTTATTATTCCGCAACGCCGTACAAAAATCATGCGAAAAGGGGAAAATAATCGAGGGTTATACTTTTGGATTCTCACCTGCACTCAGTTGGACAGCTTACAAGTGGCGGCATAGTGCTGAATCTTATTATTTTATGCCCTTATATCGTTCTAGATAGGTCACCTGGTGGTTCAGATGACCCATATCCCAGATGACCTATAAGTACCTAGCTAGTTAGTAAAATTTTACCACTCATTTTGATATCCGTTAAGTCAATAATCAGTTTGTATAGGTGTGGGGCCCCATTTTTAATTTGCCCCAGGGCTCATGGTTAGGTACCTAGCTACGCCACTGGATATTATTACATGTATGTTGTCTTAGATAGTCGCCTGTTATTCGAACAAAAAAAATCGAACTCTTGTATTAATTAAGGCATTATTGGTACGTAATTTTCACAAATGTCTGGATTAAAAGTGCATGTATCATGCAGCCATCTGTGGCACTGAACGTACTGAATTAAGTCTCTCTTTTATCACACGGATGACACGGATATGTCATCTAAAAAAAGTATCTAATATTTAGTAAATGTCAGGTAAATTGTACCGGTACGATTTAGACAATCACACTGTGGTACAATTTAACCAACCATGTATGTAAAAACAAAACAAGCAATATAGCTACATGACCGTCAATCTTAAAGACTTTGCGAAAACAGTGGAAAAAATTGTTCGATTTTGTCATTCTAATACCATCAATATTGTTACAAAACCCCACCTTTTCCACGAGTTTCAGCATAACGAATCAGCATTAAAATTTACACTAAAAAACAGAAAAACAAATTTCTTTTTACTAGCACACAATAATGTTCAACTAACGCCATGGCACAAAGGCCAATACTTCGGAGAGTCACTGAAACATCGTTTGAGGTTGCTAGCGTTAAAGAAATATGTTGGTTTGTATGTAGATAATCGAGAGGTGGTACGGTCATGGATTTTAAATCATGAGCCACCATAGAACCTTCTCAAAAAAATAACCATAACGATTTCCCTTAATAATTAATGGGATGTCACTATGACGTTTACTGTGAATTGGTTCCATGGTGGCTCATGAATTAAACTCCTTGACCGAACGATTTCACCGCCGGTACGATTTCGCCGACTCTCCCCTATGTATTTGACGCTAACTCAGCGGAAATATTATCCTTTTTAGTATTTACTAGTATAAATATTAATTTAACTACACTTTTTACGGTAGGCAATAAAGACGGCGCGAGCGAATAATTTTGCCGCCACAGTGCGTCTATTTTCTTAATGCTACTCGGCAATCATCGGCAATCATCCAGTAGTCATCGGAATTTCAAATTCACATCGATTTTATTTCACAAAGTATGTTGATAAATTTGATTAATAAACATACGTAACAGTCATGGTATGGGATTTGTTCTAATAAAATTATTATGCAACTGTAGAACCAAATATTTGCGTAAATTCTAAATTGTTACATTTGCCGCACAATATTCAAAAACAGATGCTATATACTACAAGTGCGCTTAAACAAGCAAAACAGACGAACACGAACATGAATTTAATGAAATAAACCGTTACTAAGTGCTATAATTAAATTGGTTGTGATGATAAACTTGATACGGGTGATCTCTGTGCAGATCAGAGCCGACGTACACCCGAATCAATTGATTCCTTTCCCACCATAGAACAGTGAAAGCCAGTCACATCGCATTGCTTGACAAAGGAAATCTTTATTACATTCAGTTTATTTTATTTTATTACGTTCTACCGTGGGTCAGAAGTCAATAGGTTCGAGTACGAGAAGACCGGGAGTCGTTGTCAGCGCCAATGGGTAATGGGGGAAACGGGAGAAGTTTGGTTTCGCCATTCTGCGCTTTGAAGCACTAGAACTGTACCTACACACTTGTGTGCGTGTTCATTTAAATACAAATCTGTCCAATGTCCAAATTTAAAATGAATATGCAAATTCAGATCGTGAATCAATTCACAGTGTTTTAAATGTGCTGGAAGCTCATCAAGTCGTTTTTTGACACTAAGTAATTAGCATGTTGACGAGGAAACCATCTAAGTTTAGTTCCATGAGATGACGTAGGTATGCAATAACCGGTGTCATATTTTTTTCAGCAATGATCAGTGCAGCACAGTGCACGGTGCAGCAAAAATAAATTTCTTCTTATATTTTCTACTAAATTATCAGTTAAGGTTAATTAAGAGGTAACAAGTAGGTATGTCATAAAATTTAAGATATCCAGTAATGATAGATGGATCAAAATTATTATACCGCAAATTCAACAGTGAATTGTAGGTAATGTACAGCATAGACCGAATAATTTGTAGCACTGACGATCATCAATATACTTAGACAGTGAATAAAAAATAATAAAATTACCAATGTGATAAAAAATGGCACAACAAAAATACTGTATTGATTATAATAGTAGAAATTGTAGGAGCAAGAAATTATTGATTGAAGAAATTGCTTGCCACTATCGGAAAACATGAGAAACGAACGACTATAATAATATAATTGTAATAACCACCTGCATTGTAATACCACATTTAAGCAAATAAGTATTTCTTGTTCTTTCTTTCTTTACATGAATAAATAAAGATGAGGCATTATGAAGATAATGATTGTAGGTACCAGAGAATAAGTAATAAATTACCTTGTTTTTATTTACGAGTATGCAGCTTTATAATTTTCACTACATTCTTATAAATTTCGTCGACATCGAACCTCTCCGAAAACGTTCAACCGCCGAATCCAACTCGGTTGGACAGCGTTCGGGAAACTACGCAAAGTCTTTTCATCCGATATACCTACTTCAGTGCCTCAAGACGAAAGTCTTTAAATAATCAATGTTTGTCAGTGATGAGATGACTTACGGCAAACAAACGTAATCTTTCACACTCAGCCTCATCCGAATTAATATGCTTGGGGTTTATCTACGTGATCACGATATGCCGCGGACAGACGACCTTATAACGGTCACCGGAAGACGCTGGACACAACATCGCTTCCTTACCGGTACAACATGTGGGAACAAAAGGGGAGGCCTATGTTCAGCAGTGGACCTGCTGTGGCTAAGATGATGATCATGATGATGAAACTTCTTCGAAGTTGACTGAATTGTAAGGAAAGACTCCAATAGAGAGATCTCTTTCCAGGCACCGAAGTCCACAGAGAGAAATTGGAAGTTGTATTTATGCAACCGACTCATGAAACTGCGTTAGTCGGATGTAGGATACCATTTTGACAGTAGAAGTTGTACTACCCGACGATAGGTGGCGTTAGGGTGATACAGTACTATTTGTAGTCATTTAATTAAGTCATTTTTTTTGAGATCGATACTTCATGTAATGATAATCAAACGATCTGGATATCGAGTTATTATTAAAACAACACATCTGGCTTTTTCTTTTGTAATATTTTGATAAAGTTTTAACAAAGTTTTATAATTATTTTGAAGACATAAAGAGGACACACAGTTTAAGAACTTTAACCGCCTTAAAAGAGTTTTACAAAGTTTAGGAAAGGATTAGTCTGGTTTGATTGGTATTCTATTACTACGTTTTTAATTCAGATATTCCAGTATGATTGCTAATGATTAGACATCGGATTATATGCACTATCAAAATGCCAAAATATGCATGCAAATATGCACTAAAAAGGGCGAAATATGCACTAACATATGCACAATCAGGGCGAAATATGCACATTGCACAGTCAAAAAACATTTAAATTAGAATTTTCGTTTATGTGGCAGTAAACAATTAGGGGTCGAAAATGGTCGGAATTGCTTCGAGAAAAGGATGGTACGGCCGTGACGCTTTTTTGCTCGACTTGGTGGGGGCACGGCCGTGCCCCCAGATCCCATCAAAAACATTCTGTAAAAAATCTACCCAAGTCTCGTTGAAGCTGCTTGTTTATCTCTAAAAAAAGTAATGAAATCTAGACATAGTTGTGCCAAGTCTAAGGTTCCTTACTGCGATTTCTTTATTATTATAGTTAATGTTGTGTGCCTTGGCCGTTGAACATTTTTTATACGTTAGTGGGTCAATTTTGTTAACATGTAATGTTGCAACTACCTTGTTTGTTACGCGAGATAATAGCCCATACTGGTATGGGTAATTGGTATAAAGTGTTCAACCGCCAAGTCACACAACATTAACTATAATAATAAAGAAATCGCAGTAAGGAACCTTAGACTTGGCACAACTATGTCTAGATTTCATTACTTTTTAGAGATAAACAAGCAGCTTCAACGAGACTTGGGTAGATTTTTTACAGAATGTTTTTGATGGGATTTCACTTCTTTTTGTAGAAACGTGAGCATATTCATTAATTATGATAGATTTTCTTATTTTACACATTTACTTATTTTTGCAAATTATCTTTCTTTTCTTTTTTCCGGTTTTGATCTCGTACAGTAGGAACAGTTTTTCGTATTGCCCATTCGCGGTCCTTAAATTAGAAGATGTGTCTCTCTACGCTGGATTTTTGCAATTACAGTCGATTTTTTTTATGTACCAGAGCAGCTCAGGGTCTTCATCAGATACTTCAGACCTCAGATTTTTGACATCAAATGAAGGGACCCACTAAGTTGAATATTTTTTGTAAAAGAAGTGTGTCGATCTCTATAGTAGTTTGGTTGGGCTCTAGTGTTTTCACCAGGTACTCCAGATCTTCGATTATCCTAGTGTTTACATTTTTCCCTTTATGTAGTCGTTAATCCCTAACCATGTACCAAATTTCAGCTCTCTGAGTTAACGGGAAGTACCAGTTCTATTTTGATGATCATGAGTGAGTGAGTGAGTGTCGAAAATGCGAAACTTTGTTTTCGCTTAACTTCGGAACTGAATTACCTACAGACTTGAAATTTTGGATTTTAAGTATGTGGTTATAGCTCACTAGATGACGAAAATTTCAGCGTCCTAGTATTATCCAGAGGTTCTCAAATAGGGGCCTGAAAATGCCGCGAAATGGTTCCAGTAAAGGATGGTACGGCAGTGCTTGCTTTGCGCTCGACTTGGTGGGGGCACTGCCGTGCCCCCCGATTTATTTTTCTAAGTTTTCTACTTGTGACGTTCGTTTCAACGTCAACTGACGATACCGGACAGAATTTAAAATTAGTCGCCATCTCTGCAGAAACCTCTTCAGGCAAAGTTTGTTCGGTGCCGTTGATAAATGCATAAATTTTCTTGATGGCCTCCAAATCAGAGATTTTACACAAAATGCATTCTATTTTACCACGTAAACCTTTTGCGATAGCAAACTTGGAAGGGCGTAACTCTACATAAAACAACATGCCAAACACGAAAATATGCACTATCAATGAAAAGGTGTCGAAATATGCACTATCAGAGAAAAAGTGCCAAAATATGCATTTGCATATGCAAACATGCAAATGCATATAATCCGATGTCTACTAATGATTATGAGTAATCATTTACCAGACTTTTGCTATAAGTTCAGCTTGCAAAGTGACTAATTTGGGAAAATTTTGTTTGGAAAATCATTTATGACAAAATAAAACATTTGCTTTATAAGCATTTGCTAAATAAATTTTTGACAAAGTGAAATTTTGGAAAATGATGTTACTTTGCTAAAGATTCATTTGGGAAATAAAACTGTTGCAATAAGTTATTTATTGGGAAACGTTATTTGCCAAACAGCAGGACACCACTTAAACTATATTTAATTAAATTAAGGTTTCAGTCAATTTTTTTTAATGTTGGTAGATACTAAGTTCAACTTCGGAACTTTAAAGATAAGCATAGAATAAGCTGTCCTACCTCACTCCGTTATCCTAGGGAAGTATTAAAACGAAAATTAAAATTATTCTTGGAATTAGTCACTACCTACTTACTCGCGACTAAATCAATTATTCATGTCAAACCCGGTTAATTGTGGGTTATCCCACGACTAATATTTATTCTTGTTTCGTTAAATCGCCTCTCAGTTGAGTTGAGTAAATAAAATAGTTAAAACTACTCTTTTGGTAAATAAAAAATAAGTAATTTCTATAGTGTGGACCCGTGTGGTGCCGGGTTAGAATAGCACCTCCCCCTTTCTTCCCGTGGGTGTCGTAAGAGTCGACTCTGGGAAAGGGTTAGTGTATTGTGGATTGTGGGCGATGGGCTAGCAACCTGTCACTGCAATAATTACGTTTAACCATCTGGTTACCCTGTAATTGCTAAACGTGGCACTGAATTTTTGAATTCACGTGCTCTGCCTACCCCTCTTGGGAATTCAGGTGTGAGGATATGTATGTATGTAGGTATGTAATTACTATAGTATCATATTTGTAATAAGAATATATATTACTGAGATAGCAGCAACCAATAGGTATAACCCAACTGCCCTCGCAATAGGTACCTATTTGTTACGGTAGATATTCTGTCCGATTAGTATGCGGTACATGCTCTAGGATCAATCTAACAAGACAAGAGTAATACCTAGTATTTGGTTGTGGCAAAAGTCGCAATAATCCACTTTTTCTAATGAATTATTATTTACGATACGAAATCAATCAAAGAGCACAAACTTTTTAACCAACTCCATAAAAGACGGAGGCTCTCGTTAGGCCCGTATGTTTTTATATTTTATGAGAAAGCTTTAGTAAAACTATCCATAAATGCCGTTTTGATAAGTAATCATAGATTTATAAAATAAAGTAAAGTAATAACTGTAAGTTAATAACTGGCAAACTAAGCTGAATCCAGCTTACTTTATACTTTATACGACATTATAATTTCTAAATATGGTCAGGAACACGGTGGTAAAGTTATGCGGTTTCCTCCCAAACCACCCTGTATTAGCTACAGCAGAAATTAATCAGAATTAACAAGTTTTAGCGATGAAGTACTTATGTAAAATAATTGAATTATACTATAATTATGGTTACCTATAGTGACGTAAATTTTCACATCATTTCCTGATCAGCATCAGCCAAGACATGATTGAGTCGTATCGATTACGCAAAATTGGACCTTCAAAAATCATGGCCATTGGCCACACACTGATTAACTTATTCGTTTTAAGTCGTGAAACAGACGAAATGGGACAGCCTATAAGAACCTACCTATTGCGATTAGGGGTCCATATCGGGTTGCATAAAGTTTGAAGTCATACATTTTATAAGCATACATATTTTTGTCATAATCATCATTAAGCATAACTGAAGTAAGCCATAAATTTTTAAGCATAATGTTTTATGGCATACATTTGATTCGCATAAAACAATATACGCATACTTTATAATGGGCATACAGTATAAACTCATAAACTGGTTGTGCATAAAACATGCGAAGCATAATGTACGATTCGCCATATTTATTTTGCGCATAATAATTTGCATAAACTAGCCTAACTTAAAACTTAACCTACGTTTTTGGCCGCGATTCGGTTCATGTGAGGTCACAATTCTAACCTAACCTAACCTAACCTACTTTTTTGGCCGCGATTCGGTTCACGCGAGGTCACAATTCTAACCAAACCTAACTAACTTTTTTGGCCGCGATTCGGTTCACGCGAGGTCACAGTTCTAACCAAACCTAACTACTTAACTTTTTTGGCCGCGATTCGGTTCATGCGAGATCACAGTTCTAACCTAACCTAACCTATTTTTTGGTCGTTAATCATCAATGTTATGGCTGGTTAAATGTATGACAGCCATAATTATGACTGAAAATAATTATGACAGCCATAATTATGACTGAAAATAATTATGTAATGTTTTAAACTTTCGCGATTCTCACTCATCAAGTGCGGGTAGTTCGAAGAACCCGAGCTGCGAAACAAACGTCGCGCTCTGCTTCAGTCAACTCGTGACCACGGTCGCTGTAACGCGGCCGAAACGTCGAGAAGGTAAATAAATAAAATCGCGATTAAGTCCCGCGTACATATAATTATGAAAATAATTATGACCATACATTTTATGACAATTCAAAATTATGTCAATCGCCTTTATGGTAAAACCATTTATGACTAAAAATAATTATGACAGGGAACATTATGACAATAGTACACTTTATGCCAAAAAAAATTATGAGTTTCAACTTTATGGTTAAAGTGTTATGACAATCGATTTTATGACAATGGTTTGTATGCGACTAGAATAGCACCCTGCGATTAGACTTAATATTCATACAACGCGATTTGGCATTTTTTATTCCGAGAGTTAACAAGAACTAACAAATACTTTTGTAGGTGTACATATATAGGAATGAGGTCGAAGTAATTACGAAATTTAAATTCTAATTTAAAAACGAGTAACAATAATTTACCGAGACCTACCTATTTAGGTTTCCTTTTAACATATTATTACTGTCTAGTTATTTTAATTATAAACAGCAATATGGACTGCTCTCAAAGAAATACTACCATTCGTTCTTCGCATGATGTTGAACCTCTAATTTTTACTTTTAATGTCGCAGTTTCTGCCGAATATGGCTGCATAAATATCTAACATGACTCTATTACTAGGGGCAGTAGGACGTGTCAGATAATTATGCACGCTCTACCGTGGCAGATATTAATGCTGGTGACTGTACCTACAGCACTGACTGTACTACAGACTGTACCAAAAGACAATACATATTATTTAAGTGTTATAAGATGTTTGTTGAAGACAACGGGACAGCGTAGTTTTCTTAACACTAAAATCTTTTTTTTGTTGTCATTACAGGCGATCAAAGGGCTGTCGCTTTCCGTGGACAGGAAATTGGAATTGCCATTCGAAGGTGGAACCTATTATGCTAACTCAAAAATATGCTAGAACTAGAAGTGACCACGAAACGTGAAATAGACATTTTTTTTGTCTATGTAGTATTTCATGTGCTCTGCCTACCGCGCCCCATTTGGGAATGCGTGAAATAGGTATGATAGATTAGATTAGATTTATTTATTTCTTTTTGAAAATTACATACATACATACATACATATACTCACGCCTGTATTCCCAAGAGGGGTAGGCAGAGCACGTGAATTCGAAAATCCAGTGCCACGTTTAGCAATTTCAGGGTAACCAGATGGTCAAACGTGAATATTGCAGTGACAGGTTGCTAGCCCATCGCCCACAATACACTAACCCTTTCCCAGAGTCGACTCTTACGACACCCACGGGAAGAAAGGGAAAAAATTACATTACATCCAAATTAGGTATAGGTATGTCAGATACAAAGAATTCACAAAAAGATCGTCAAGTGGTGAACAATTGGTAATAACTAATAAATACAATAATAAAATTAATAGCAACGATGTCAATATTAAGATCACGAATATAGAAAAAAAATAAAATAAAATCAAATCACAAAATGTTACAAATGTCAAAATCAAAAAATAAATGTTAAAGGTAAATGTCAAAAAGGTAAACAAAAATAGTAAAAATCTAAAGGCAATTCATTTCTGCAAACTCGCAAAAGAATACAATGGTTTATGTAGGTATGTAATTGGTTATGTATGTAATTAGGTACTAGCTTTTGGCCGCAGCTCCGCTCGCGTTAAATTTCGGGGTAGCACAGAAGAGATAGCACACATACCAATTTATCGCTTTCTACATTGAAAATTGCGGAATTCTCCACAAACGAAATGGGGAGTTTTGAAGAGACAAATAGTAGCCTATGTCACTCTCCATGCCCTAACCTAAACTATCTCTACCTAAAAAATCACGTCAATTCATCGCTCCGTTTAGCCGTGAAGGACGGACAAACAAACAAAGAAACAAACAAACAAACAAACACACTTTCACATTTATATATTAGTACCTACGGACGGATTATATTTAGCGTAGACAGCCTTAAATAGTAAGTTCTTGCTTTTTTGTGGTTTTAAGTTTTGTAAATAATTAAACAAACTTTTAATCTGACTTCTTAGTGGATAATTATTATTGCAATACCCCGCAAGGAATAAGGCGTGACGGTTATGTATGTACCTATATCCTATATGTATTAGCTAGCAACCTTTTACTAACAGACCTTTTAACTAAAAACCTAAAAAATATGCTAAATGTGAATTGGCTACGGAATGTGAAGTGGTAGTTTGAGAATGCAGTACACAAAATCATTGAGGATAGAACCTATAGAGTACTAATGTCATCTTGGTTGTTCGGAAATTATTCCGCAAAACAATTGAAGTGATCGCTGTGCTCTTATTGGCCGGTCCAAGATCGCGCGTAACGCTAGTGCCTTTTTCTCTACGGTTATTGGCTCTGTACAGTTTCTGTGACAGTGACGGTGACGTTTAGTACTTATGTTGAAATCAACAAACTATTTGCGGACCGGGGTTGCGAACATTGTTTCTCTATAGGTTCTATCCTCTATGACACAAAATACATGGAAGTATATTTCAAAATAATAGAATATTTCTTATAAGTGAAATGGGCTGCATTGAGGATTTTAAGTACGGTCGGCCAAGAAAGTGCTCTACCACTTTTGACAAAAGTTTCTGTGAGTGAGATCAAATTATCACTAACAATAAGGTTGACGCTCACAAAGGCGTAAATACAAAATAATAGCTATTGTCACTGTCATAATAAAATATTACGGCAAGGGGAAATCGACCTTACCTATTATTTCATGAGGTTCAATAAAGGTTCAAGATTATGGGGGTAGAGGTAGATCGATTACCCGTTCACCGGTACCCGTGTGGTGCCGGGTTAGAATAGCACCTCCCCCTTTCTTCCCGTGGGTGTCGTAAGAGTCGACTCTGGGAAAGGGTTAGTGTATTGTGGGCGATGGGCTAGCAACCTGTCACTGCAATATCACGTTTAACCATCTGGATACCTTGAAATTGCTAGATGTGGCACTGAATTCTTGAATTCATGTGCTCTGCCTACCCCTCTTGGGAATACAGGCGTGATGTATGTATGTAGGTAGATGGATTTCTTGGCCGACTGTACTTAATTGGGTGTTTTCCTGAGACCTGATCAGATTATTGCATATTTTTTACTATTAAGATTTAAATTACAGGCTAGCACTATCATCATACTGAGAGGAGGCCTGTATATAGGTACCTATTGGCTGGATGATGATGACTATCATCATAGAGTAGATAGGGAAATAAAATTGTAGAGCCTAAATTTACTTCGTAATATACTTAATATAAACTGACCGATACGTGATTGCGTAGATAATTATTAATTAGATATCAGCTAACTTCAACCACACACGAATTAGGTGCACAGATTACTAAACCTAAATTAACGAGTACTGTGCCTACTTGCAATTGCAATATAATTATGGTCAATTGGAGTCAAGAAATCCGTCAGATACGTTTTTGGTCTGATGCAATTTTCGTCCGATTCGTTATCCGTCATAGTCATAGAGTCCTTCAAAGAGACTAAGTAGGTATATTTTCCGTCGGATCGGTTAAATGCCTGATTGTTTTTTGTGACAACCTTATATAGCATACCTATTACTTGTCAATACCGTTATTTATCACTTGTGAATTAATTAAGAAAATAATTGTTCAAGACATACGCCATTAAGTAGGTACTGTTTCTTTCTTTTCGCGATTATGTAGGTACAATTTCTCCACAGCTGTCTTTTAAAATTATACAGGCATGAATAGGAACGAACAATAATGGCTCTTAAGCCATAATTAGATACTTATATCGAATAATAAAAATTAATAAAACTGCCGATAAATAAACGGGTCTGATGGAGGACCCACATTACCTATTCAATATGTTAAATTTTTATAATGAATTATACCTATGACGGGTAATGATAATGATCCTGATCTGATGAAAATCGTTGGTAGGTATCAGACGGATTTGTGATATCCAGTTGATTGTAGACAGGAAACCCATTTTCAAAAAGGCAAAGTATATGTATATAGTGTAAGTATATGTATATAGGTGTATTCTCGATTCTCGGTGTAGACGCCTTGTGCAATCACGGGTTTCCGCAATCGCATTCGCATTTTTGACTGTCGGAGCTACATGTTAGGTACTCGCGTTCGCGGATGTCGGAAATCGCGTAAACATTCACATTCATTCATAATAAAATAATACATCGTTAATATGCACAAGTAGGCGTGTCGCAGCTATCTGACATTTGACCTGTGGTCAGAGGTCACCAGTTCGTTGCCCTCTTGGTGCCATCAAACTCAACGCAGCGGCAATAAATCTCCCCCCATTTTCCGTTGTTATTGAAAAAAAGATAATGATCGCTTGAAGGATAAATTTTACTACTTTCATTAATATTAGGTCCCTAATTAATAGATGGCTACGATTCGTAATACCTATGAGTTTTTAATTATTTATTCAATCACCGTTACATTTAATTATTACAGTAAAATATCTCTACCTAATTTTAAAACAGTTAATAGGTTGTACAGTCGACCAAGAAATTGGTCTACCCCCTCAAGATCGATATTCATTTGAACCTCATGAAACAACAAGGTCGATTTCCCCTCGCCATAATATTATGACAGTGACAATGTCAATCTTGTGATAATTTTGATCTCACAGAAACTTTTGTCAAAAGTGGTAGACCACTTTCTTGGTCGACCGTACCTACCTAATTGATTAGGTAATAAGTACCTAAGTTTCTCAAAAATGTAGTTATTTTTGAGAAACTCGATATTCAAGATTCAATACCTATTCAAGACGATATGCTATGCAACAACCGGAAAGCTTCGTCGCCAAAACAAATGCAAAGCTGTTAGTGGCGGCCGCGGCGCGCGCGCACCGACGCGTGGTTATTTGCAGACATTCCAGTTGTTAACTACTAAAGTAAAGCTAAGTTAACTAGGTTTTTAGCTCATTGCAGAAAATGTAGAAACTTATCAGCTTCATTACCTAAACTATTAAAATTTGTCTAAATAGCGCGGGAACTTTAATTTACTCGTGCCTACTTCTTGTATGGGGTACACCTGAATACCTACTGGACATTTTAATTTTATTTTTAAACCTATCCTTTGACCTTTTTTGGGCACCTTCATTAAAGTTATTTTATTTTGTTGTTCTTCGTTTTAATTTTCTTTAAGTTTTAAGTTGCCGGGGTCCCACCCTATGAAAATAAGCTTGCGCCGCCGCAACACCATGCTGAGTGCGGCCTTTTGGCGCTCTTTGGTACAGAATGGAATAAGCCTACCTAGCACTAAGTTAGGTACCTATGACTATTTGTATCAATTTGTGCTAATAAATTGTTTTCTTTATTTTTCTTTCTTTCTGTAAGTAAATATTAGATACATGTAATTACCTACTATAGAACGCTACAAAAGGTGTTAAAACGAGTTATACCTAGCTAACTGTAGGTATAGGTAACTGTAGTTACAGTAATTTATTTTGTTTGATTTTACTAACTCTAAATAGGTAGGTACAGATGTTTCGAGAAATATTTTGCTACTATGACAGGTCACGGAGGTCTAGGTATAGTTAGCTAGCGTATCGGCATGTCACTTTTGTCCATAGCACTAAAAGTTAATGATACTGTCGGTTCTCTCTACATACCTGTTTAGGTATGTATATGTACCTACAACCTACGGCAATATTTCTAAAACAAACTTGAACTTTTACGCAACTTTTTAACACTGACCAAGTAGGTAGGTTAATTAAATACCTAATTACAATAAGTTTAGTCACCTATTCATTTCGCATCCGCGACGAGAAAGTTAACTAAACAGTTAGGAAAATAGCTAGCTAATTAAATGAGTTGACAACTTCAGTCCCCGAAATCCAACTCGGCAAGGTTTTAAGCATTAGATTTAAGTTCGCGTATCGCGTTTTCAATTGAAAAGCGATTCCCGAACTTACCTACCCCCAGTTCTTAAAATCTTGTCGTATTAAATGCCGTGGACTCTACCGGTTGCAACTCTTGGCAATTATAACCTTCCGCCGCAGGTAAACCTGCCAATAACCTGTCTGCGCGGACGCCGCCGGCGCGCTAACTAGCGGCCCTGGCAACCCTGGCATTTTTGGCACAACTCCTCGCTCGCCACGCCAAGAATGCCAAGACAGCAGAGCCTCTACCGGCCGCTTCGTGACCAGTCCAGCTCATTAAAGGCCCATACTTAACGACTCTACCTGAGACTCTACATCACCTTTGAACGGAAATCGACACTAAATATTGAAGTAATAATGTACCTGTTTAGCGTAACGTGGCGACACTGTATTCCAATAATCACAACACTATAGTTATCACTGCGCACTGTGGCTGTCGGCACTCACTCACTCGCGGCG
>BHDV01011822.1:94282-105319 GCA_005406045.1 Adoxophyes honmai
AGCGATCACTTCAATTGTTTTGCGGAATAATTTCCGAACAACCAAGATGACATTAGTACTCTATAGGTTCTATCCTCAATGACGAAATACAACAAGTTATCAATTCGGTCAGCTTTTTTACAAAATAATCTGATAGTAAAACAAAATGAAAAAAATCATATTTAAAATACCGCATTCCAGTTATTGAACCAATCTAGGAACCAATGCAAGACTCGAACTCTTCATGCACAAACCGTTCAACCAATATTCAATGAACCTGAGATTATCTGTGGATCCAGAACTTGATTTTTGACAGTTTCAAATAGACCAATGAAATATCGACACAAAACAGGACAAAAACACTGTCATTTGTAAATGGAATGGCGTGGTTGATGGTGATTGGGTATTTGCTAGTAAGACATTACTTCGTCCAATGTAAAACAACTGTGTAAAGCCCTCCACTAATCTGAGCGAAGTCGTTTATCAATTCCTTTCTTTTCTTCTGTCCGTCAGTTTCAAAAAGATCTCAAAGAGTTGACGAACGCGGTGCTGCTATTTTGTGTTGACCGGTGCTTTTTAATTCAAGAAGTTGAGATAGTTATTTAATTAATCCTATTCGCCCGCGAGGGAGCTCCAATCATGAAGTACTTTTTATTGCTGGGATTGGGCCTTTTGTTGCTCTCAGGTAATTTATTGCCTATTGCGTTTTGTCTACGTTGCAAGAGTTGTTAGGGAGAATATCTCTAAGAATTTTCTCTTATTGGAAACTATCTTAACAGAAACATGTGTTCAGTATATCCATCGAGGGTACGGGTGTTACCTTCGCATTGTTTCGAAGAGCACAGGACGAGGTTCGACGCCCCCGGCAACCGGCGTCGCCTCGTTTCGCTAGGGTCTAGAACTTTCCGCCAGTGCCTCTGTGGCGCCCTGACTTACAGATATCTCTTTAGGCATGGATGTCATTAGTTATAGGCATTACTTATTAGCAAGTTGTGACGGTTGTTCCCTGTGGTTGCAGGCTGGAGCGCGGCGCAGGAGGAAGGCGTCGGCAGCGTGGAGGAGGTGACGGTGGACGCCGACCTCGGCGCCTCGCGCGAGGGCTCGCGCACAGGTCAGTACCACACCACTGCTACTTTACAGCATCTCATTTAACAGGCCACATAATATCATATCATTATTTTTTTTCTTAACCTCATCTTAGATAATTATAGGCTCACTTGTAGATCTCAATATTGCCTGTGTCTCTTTTATGAATAGGGCTTCAGCCAGAGTTCTCAGGATCATAATTAATATAAAGGGTGTTACAGTTGAACCAACTTATGTATAATTTGTAGTGAAGGATGTGGTCTTCATTGTTTATAGAAACACTATTTCTATAGTGAAAAAATAAAGAAAACACCTTTTAATTCACAGATATAGTCACCAGTATTAATATCTGCCACAGCAATGTGCAAAAATATCTGGCACAACTTACTGCCCCTAGTTATGAGTTATATGAGATATTTATGCTCTATTGTAGTGTCAGATCTTGATGCTGTACTTTATTTTTTTGTATGTAAAAATTGGTTTTAATGAACTCTGTGAGACTTAACCATTATCCACAGGGGAAGGTTAATATAACTGATGTAAGTTGTTTTTATGAATGATGTGGCCTTAAATTGATTAATGATTATTCTTGGTTAATCGGTTTACAGCTTATCTGTAGAGGTTTACTATGGCCAGCTTATCTCTATCAATGCTTTGATAACTACTGGAGGTTGATAGGTTCAATTAGAAACTATTAAATATTTTAATTTTAGTGTATTGTAGCATAGTCTAAAAGAAAAAAAAGAAAGACAATAAATAAGATGTTTAAATATAAATGTAGATGTATTCAAGACATTGGATTGGAATGGAAAGGGAATCAAAGTACACAGCATTTATCTTAACTAATGCATTTTGAAGTGAAGAGCCAGATGGGCTAGAGAAATGTGGGCAGACTTGCCCAATGGGCCGATGAAATCATGGAGACAGCAGGACAGGTCTAGAATAGGGAGACAGAGTTGATCGGGATGGAGAAAGATTGGAGAAGCGTATTTGCTACAGTGGGCGAAAACACACTGAAGAAGGAGAAAATGTTGAAATAATTCTGTGATGACTGAGTAACTTTGGTAAATCATTGATTTCTATTTGTCAAGTTTACTATAATAGTAGTTTGGTTGGATGCAGTTGATGCTGATTGAGAAATAAATAAATATCACTGGATAATTTTTACACCAATCACCTAGTCCCAAAGTAGGCAACTTAATGCCTGTGTTATCGGTACTAGACAATGGATAAACTTACTTATATATAGATAAACATCCAAGACTGGAAAGCAAACATTCGCAATGAGAAACTGGAAAATCTTTTTACTTCAGATTTTCCTTCTTCAGATGCAGAATATTAAAGCTATGAATCAAAACTTTAAAAAATCATTTTTTAACCAGTTGATTTTCTTGATAGTGCATAGTAAAATTGATTAATTGATTATCATGATGAATCAAGTACTTATAAAATCTAGTAGAGAATGCAACTGGCATGCAATGATAGAGTTCACATCAGAAGTTTTACCTTCATATGGAAGCTAATCTGTACATACATACATACATATTCTCACGCCTGTATTCCCATGAGGGGTAGGCAGAGCACATGAATTCAAAAATCCAGTGCCACGTTTAGCAAATTCAGGGTAACCAGATGGTTAAACGTGATATTGCGGTGACCGGTTGCTAGCCCATCGCCCACAATACACTAACCCTTTCCCAGAGTCGACTCTTACGACACCCACGGGAAGAAAGGGGGAGGTGCTATTCTAACCCGGCACCACACGGAAGCACTAATCTGTACATACGACATTAATTTATCAAACTAGCAAACATCAGATATTAACTAGAGATCTCAGGCTGAATAGCTTTAGTCAGAGGAGACATAGTGTCCTGTTGCTATGGGTGAGTGCAAGGCTATCGCTTTCGTGGCAAGGCGGGTGCAGTGGGCAGCTCCCTGGCGCGCGCCTTGAGCCAGGCCGAGTCGCGGATGGGGTGCTGCAGGCGCCGGTCGCCGCGCGGCGCCGCCCACAGCCGCGCCGCCGCCGCGTTCCACCAGCCGTACCTGCCACACTCACACACTAGTTGTCAGCGCGTCCCAGTATTCCATCTATCGATGATTTCACTTCCAGCCGAATCCAGACGAGTGTAACGTGTAATGAAATTCACCGTGTAATTATGTAATGTAAGGCCGTGGTCGCCTTCACCCGCCGCCTGCGGCCGACAACGGGCTGCCGCCCGCGGCGTCTGAATAATAGTATTAAACGGAACGCCGCACGCGGCGGGCGAAAACGACCACTTCTGAGCATTCCCGAACATACCATTCAGATACCGCGGGCGGCGAGTGAAGGCGACCAGGGCCTAACATGAATTCTACGTGTAGACGTCACTACGAGCATTGCATGTAACGCTTGCGCGACGCTCGGGGTTGATCCATCGGCTGTTGGTTTTTCGCGCGAACACAAAGGCGCTGGCACTGCTCGTTCGCTTTGAATTCGTGTACCGTCCACAATGTTGACGCTAAATTACACGTTACCCTCGCCTGGACCCGTCTTGAAATGAAATGAGGGATGAATCGTTTGTTATTAGTAAAATCGAAAGTCAAATAAATACGATAGATTTTTATTTAATGCAAGTTTTATACCTACTATTTGTT
Source organism: Adoxophyes honmai (assembly GCA_005406045.1). Taxonomy (NCBI): domain Eukaryota; kingdom Metazoa; phylum Arthropoda; class Insecta; order Lepidoptera; family Tortricidae; genus Adoxophyes; species Adoxophyes honmai. The sequence continues at coordinate 97,982 of BHDV01011822.1, forward strand.
ACTGGAATTCAATCACTTATTTTATTTGTGCAACTATACATCATGATTGGCACATTATTTAGTTACGTAATAGCGCTGTCATCATCTATTTTAGACCTTTTGGTATTGGAAGTGGCTGTCAACGTAACAAGGATCGGGGATCAGGGATAGATATACTAGAATACGAACTCGTGCGAGGACAGTAGCGGGCGCTCGTGCTTGTCCCTCGGGCCGCGCGCGAACAGCGCCTGCACACGAGGAAGGGCCCGCTCGGCCAGCGCCGCCTCGCCCGCCGCCGCCGCGCCCGACTCGCGCTGCCACCACTTGTCCGTCAGCCGCGCCGCTGCAACACGCAATGCACGGCTGTCACCAGCGAGGGAGGACTGGGAGGACACGACGACCATTATGGCTCGAGTTCCCTCTCGCGGCGATGGGGGCTCGTGAGCTATGCTAGGGTTATATGTAGAGATTGTAGAGTCGGAGGTAGATCACAGCGAGGAATGCCATGTGATAAATTGATCGAAAACTCAGTACTCGAAGTTGTTAACTCATACGATCATACGTCTCACTAGGACTAATGGTTCACCATGAACCAGCAAGCGCGTCCTATACGTCTACCTACAAGATGGACAGACGGTCTAGTAAAAGTCGCCGGATAACGCTGGATACTGGTCGCTTCCAACAGTTCTTACCTACAGAAGTTTAAAAGCGAGGCCTATGTTCAGCATTGGACGTCTTATGGCTGAAATAATGATGATGAAACAATAGATCGGACTTGATATCTAGTAGACTCACGCAGCGTGAGGGGTCGCACGGCGGACACGTAGGAATGGCCGAGAACGCGGCGCGCCGCGAAGCGTAGCTTGAAGGACGGCAGCTGCCGCACGCCTTCGACCACGGCTGGTGCTGCGCCCGAACCGCTGCGCGGGGACACCGACATAATGCCTGGACGCTATCTGGACGCTGTCTGGACGCTTCTTAGACGCTGTCTGGACGCTTCTTAGACGCTGCCTGCTCGCCGCCTGGACGTTGCCTGCACGCTGCCCGAGCTGCTCGCTCCCTCGGTCTGCGCCCGTGAGTGGCGTCGTGCTACATCGATGCCGCCGTCGTCACGGTTACGCCGACCGACACATGCGCCGTCCGTGTTCTAACTCGCGACTCGTTTGGCGGGATCTATGGAATACTACTAACTGAGACTTGACTTCGTCCGCGTGGAAGTCTTTTTATCTCTTATTTAATAAAATACGACCAATAGGTCGCAGCGTGATGTTATATAGCCTAAAGTCTTTCTCGATAATTGGTCTATTCAACACAAATATTTTTTCAATTTTAACCATTAGGTTCCTGAGATTAGCTTAGCGCGTTCAAACACACAAGCAAACTTTTCAGCTTTTATAATATTGGTACAGACTCAGGATGCAATTAGGTACTCATATTAGCTTAAATACCATTAGCAGTAGTATTAAATTATTGAATGGTCCGGTCTTTGCAGACGCGGAGGCTCTGTTACGCGAGGACGAGGCGATCTCGCCGGACGAGCTGAGCCCGGCGCAGCGCCGCGAGCTGCAGGCCAAGGCCTCCAACCACACCTTCCAGACCGAGGTCAACCGCATGATGAAGCTCATCATCAACTCGCTTTACCGCAACAAGGAGGTGAGTCGCCATATCGAGCCCATTAATCATTGTGAATGAGAATTAATGGAACCATCAGATTCCTCGTTTATCGGATATATGGGCAGGAAATAAACTTTGTGAGATTTTAAATCCTGAGTAAGTGAAAATCTTACCAGGTTTATTCCCGATCACTATACACTGGAAACGTATTCCACGTTTTATTATAGAGTTACGTATTTTTACAATTTAATGACTTGGAAATTGTAATATTAAGACATGCGCATCTCTCTGTAGATCTTCCTCCGTGAGTTGATCTCGAACGCTTCCGACGCGCTGGACAAGATCCGACTGATGTCGTTGACGGACCCGGCCGTGCTGAGGGCCACCTCGGAGCTGGGCATCCGCATCAAGGCCGACCCGGCGCGCCGCTTGCTGCACATCATCGACACGGGGCTCGGCATGACGCGCGCCGACCTGGTCAACAACCTCGGCACCATCGCCAAGTCCGGCACGGCAGACTTCCTGTCCCGCATGCAAGACGCGGAGAAGGTAAGCAAGCCCGATCTAGCTTTAAGCGAGTCAGACACTAAGCAGATACGATAAGCCTGCTAGCCTGCTAGCTGAACGAATATCTGTCAATTTCGCTCCCTCTATACACACAGCGCAGACTACTTTTTACTGTCAAATATCTGTTGGCACCAACATGTGGAAAGATTGCATTGATATGCAGATAAAATATTATCGTATCTCCTTAGTTTGTGACATACTTTACAGAACTCTCTCTTTCTCTCTCCCTCTCTTTTTTAAGTCAGACATGTAGTTTAGCTGAAATCAGGATATCCATAAAACTACTTCCACAATGTGTTCCATGTCATGTACACCGATGAGTAGCATAATGTTTTCTACTCCGCGGAACAGTCTTAGGTTCTAACGCAGGCGCATGTGTTTTGTAGAGCGGCGGGCAGGAGATGAACGACATGATCGGGCAGTTCGGCGTGGGCTTCTACTCGGCCTTCCTGGTGGCCGAGAAGGTCACGGTCGTGTCCAAGCACAACGACGACGACCAGCACCTGTGGGAGTCCGACGCCAACGCCTTCAGCGTCGCGCCCGACCCAAGGGGGAACACGCTCGCCCGCGGGACGCATATCACGTGAGTACTCACTATGTGTATTGTGTTATTGTTTGTTCGTGATGTTCTCCATGACGAAGGGAAGGGTATATGGATTTTTTCTGGGTATACACATTTTTGAGTTTCTCTTGTCAATTTTTAAGGTATATTTTAGGCGACAGGCTAGTAAGTAACCTGACCTGCCAACTCAAAACCTAGTGGCCACCGTGAAGTTTTGCCTATGCAGCGTTTTTTGTGCTCTGCCTACCCTCTTTGGGAATGCAGACGTGATGTATAATGTATGTGTCTTGTCAACCTTAGTAGTTTAGTAGGTAAGTATGTAATGTGGATAAAATTAGAAGATCGTTTTAAACATTGTTTAGGTTCATAGCTGAAGCATATGCACATACTACGTGGAATTTGTTTCTAATATTTGTTGATTAAGACTGAGCCGAATCATTTTACCGATTCTCCAAAAAATCGACTTGCCTTTAATCCAAAATATCTGGTCTGGCGCCCGTGCTAACGCTAACCCTTGGCAGGCTGCACCTGAAGGAGGAGGCGGCCGACTACCTGCAGGCGGACACCATCCGCGCGCTGGTCAAGAAGTACTCGCAGTTCATCAACTTCCCCATCCACCTGTGGGCCGCGCGCACAGAGACCGTGGAGGAGCCTGTGGAGAAAGAGGCCTCCGATGCCGATGACGCTGATGATGATGCACAGGTCAGTTCCGACTTACTAATGCCGGAGAAATACAGAGCCGGTCATGTAATATCGTCTGTTACACATTCGATTGTGACACGAGATCGACTTCGATCCGTTAGAATTGTGTAATTACTCAAATTAAAGTGGTTACAGTACAGAATCACAGTGACGTGTCGTATCTGCACCGTTTTTCACGCATGCTCTACAGTGTAGAGTCTACACACTGCTACTCAAAATACGCAGCCACATCGTGACGTTCTCCATACGAAAGATTTTTGATAAACTTGAACCTCCCAAACCGATGAGTTTTTTAAGCAGCAGTGTGGGGAGCGTGCGTCGAAAACAGTACGCATACGATGCGTTACTGCGATTCCGTACGGTCAACATTTTTAAGATAATAAAAATACGGTGTTAGTTTAAAATTATTGATGGTCGTTTCAGGTGGAGGACGCTGCTGAGGAGAAGGTAGAAACCAAAAAGACTGAGAAGACCGTGTGGGACTGGGAGCTCATGAACGACAACAAGCCCATCTGGACGCGCAAGCCCAGCGAGGTGGCCGACGACGAATACGTCACCTTCTACAAGTCGCTCACCAAGGACACTTCGCCGCCGCTCGCCAAGTGAGTGCCCCAACTACAAAGTCAACTAATTTATTGTAAGATTTAGGGCCAATTTTTCAATCACCAGATAAATTTATCTGTCAGTTAAAATTATTGCTATCCTTTTTTCGCGTCATATAAAGGCCGGCGCTGACTGCCGGCATGGCACGGAACGGCACGGCAAGTTATGCCGCAGCATCCTGTAAAATAACCCGTGGAATGCTTCGGCATGCTGTGGCATGCCGCGGCATCGTTGTATCAAAATAAAGTAACATGAATTCTAAACTCATAGTAATAAGATTTAAAATAGTTATATCGGTAACAAATCCTTTGCCATGACCTGCCGTGCCATGCCGGCAGTCAGCGCCGGCCTTAAAAGAAAAGTGACAGTCAACATTTATCAGACAGATATGTTTTATCTGGTGATTGAAAAATTAGCTCTAAGACTACTTCGTTTTGTAGGAGATTGCTAGCGATTCAAGTGGGAGCGTGAGGCCAATATTATTACACGCGTGCGACAGAGATGGATAGTAGCGGATCAACGCCTGAATTTCGCTGCGCTCCGCGACCGGCCTTTAGTTATGTACTTCAAAAGCAGAAAATTCTTGTAATGTCCCGCAGTTGCGTTAGATTTGAGATAAAAAATGAGGATTTCGACTTAAAGCGAAATGCTCTTACAATTTTTGGCAGTTAAAAAAAATACGATTGTGACATAAAAAAAAATGTTAATAAACGATTGAGGTAGCATTTCGCTAATGAAATGTTCAGTAGGCTTAGCACGGCAATACGCTCTAGTCGCGTCGCGCGCGGAATAGTCTATCCGTCACTTTCTGACGTGTCTAGTTAGACAGTGACAGGTATAGTCTATGTCGCGTGTATCTTTACTCGCGCCCTACCGTGCTAAGGGGACAGATAAGAGAAAAAAACAATCGAGTATAGAGAAAGTAAAAAAACATCTTCGCAGTGAAATGCGCCACGGTAACTGGAAACTGGACGTACGGGGAATCGGGCATTCGAGGCCAGAATAGGTGAATCACTACTAAACATATTAAAGCTTTTGGTGTAAAATACTAGCAAAGTGTTAGGGCCGCCGTACACGGACAGCTCGAGCAGTTTATGACTGAGTGACGTACACGGACCGCTCGAGCGGTCGGCATCAACTCGCGAGCCGTCGACGTGCTGATGGAATTTCACCGTGCAGTTGACGGCTTGAAGCGGTCGCGACTGCTCGAGCGGTCGTGTGTACGGCAGTGAATCAATGACTATAGTTCACCGGGCGGTCGCGGCTTTAAGCAGGCGGTCTTAACTGCTTGAAGCCGTCCGTGTACGGCGGGCCTTATAGGTACTTACACACTTGTGTGATGGTATTGCTCAGGGCGCACTTCGTGGCGGAGGGCGAGGTGTCGTTCCGCGCGCTGCTGTTCGTGCCGCGCGTGCAGCCGGCCGACTCGTTCAACCGCTACGGCACCAAGACCGACCACATCAAGCTGTTCGTGCGCCGCGTCTTCATCACCGACGAGTTCAACGACCTCATGCCCAACTACCTCGCCTTCATACAGGTAATAATACGCACGACATTTGTTTTCGATACTTCCCAAATCACTTAAAATTAGCGCTCGAAGAGTTGTCCAGACGGATAAATCGACTAGGCACTTCCAAGGATTGTAACATCATCCTACTGATGTTACTAGAGTTTGCTCGTGTTGTCAAGGGAGCGCGTTGTATTAAGACGGTAGATTGTTTTGTCTTTCCCAAAAGTCAAAAATGCATAAACCAAACATTCTCCTCACGGATGTTGTCTGTACATTGACATTTACAAAATACTCCTTATCGCACTGGCAAGGGTCTCTCTTTCAAACCAAATATGTATCGTCTTTCAGGGTCTGGTGGACTCTGACGATCTACCACTGAACGTGTCTCGCGAGACGCTGCAGCAGCACAAGCTGGTCAAGGTCATCAAGAAGAAGCTCGTCCGCAAGGCGCTCGACATGCTCAAGAAGATCCCCGACGACGAGTACGAGCACTTCTGGAAGGAGTACTCCACCAACATCAAGCTGGGAGTGATGGAGGACCCGTCCAACCGCGCGCGCCTGGCCAAGCTGCTGCGCTTCCACTCGTCGCGCTCCGAGAGCATGACGTTCCTGGCCGACTACGTGGCGCGCATGAAGCCCGGCCAGACGCACATCTACTACATCGCCGGCGCCTCGCGCGCCGAGGTCGAGCGCTCGCCCTTCGCCGAGCGGCTCGTCGCCTCCGGCCACGAGGTGCTGTACCTCACCGAGGCCGTCGACGAGTACTGCCTGGGCGCGCTGCCCGAGTACGACGGCAAGAAGTTCCAGAACGTCGCCAAGGAGATCTTCGACTTGGACGAGAGCGACCAGCAGAAGGAGCGCATGGAGGAGTATAAAACCCAGTTCGAGCCGCTGCTGAACTGGCTGCAGGCCAAGCTCGGCCAGCACATCACGCGCGCGCAGGTGTCGCGGCGCCTGGCGCGCTCGCCCGCCGCGCTGGTGGCCACGGTGTTCGGCTGGACCGGCAACATGGAGCGCCTGGCGCTCTCCAACGCGCACCAGAAGGCCGACGACGCGCAGCGCAAGCACCACCTCTCGCAGAAGAAGATGCTCGAGATCAACCCGCGGCATCCACTCGTCCGGGAGTTACTCCGCCGCGTGAAGGACGCTCCGGATGACGCGGCCACGTTACGCGCGGCCATCAACCTGCACCGCACGGCGGCGCTGCGCTCCGGGTTCATGCTGCAGGAGGGCCAGGCCGTGGAGTTCGCGGAGGCCGTGGAGGCCATGCTGCAGGCCGAGCTGGGGCTGCCGGCCGACGCGGCGCTGGACGTGGACGAGCTGGACGCGCCGCTGGACGCCGACGCGGCCGATGACGCGGAGGACGTGCCCGCCGAGGACCACGACGAGCTGTAGGCGTCTAAAGTAGTGTAGGACTGACGGGCGGGGACCCGGGGAGCGATTCCCGCCCGTGCATTTATACGGCAGGAGCTAGGTTAAGTGTCGTGTGCGTGTTGAGTGCGTGGGCCCGCGGGCCGGCCGCGCTGGCGCTCGTTTGAGAACTGGTCGCGGCGCATGCTGTAAATAAATTATATTTATTACTTATTGTTTTTTATTACCCCGTCATTCTGCCGAGTTAAGATATGTGACAACAAAAGTAACTCTGTCTGTCTGTTACGCTTTTCCCATCTAAACCTCTCAACCGATTTTGATGAAATTTGGCACAGACAATCTTTGGACCCTGAGGGCCTGGCCACATGTCCACGACACGACGTCGTAGTCGTAAACCGACACGATTTTTGCCGTGAAAATCCACGACGCG
>BHDV01011822.1:124690-149588 GCA_005406045.1 Adoxophyes honmai
GTCACGTTTTGTCTATTGTTACAAAACAAGACAAAAATCGGTCGGAATCTTGCTCTAACAATTCCAAACAGCTCTGTGAAACCTGTAGTCTGGTTTGTTTCTGATCGTCCGTAAGCATTATGGGTACCCAGTGTGCTGATACCTTTTTCTTGCCCATATGGTCATGTATTTTATTGTGAATACTCCCGACCCAAATCTTTACTTCTTCAGCTATAAACTAATCAGAAACGCGACGATCCCCTAAAATTATTTTCTATTTTTTTTTAACATTTGTTCGGTCATCGCAGTGTTCAGCCGCCCTGAGCGTGGGTCGTCATTAGTGTTCGATTTTCCTCTTTTAAACTCTGCGCACCACCGTGCAACCGTAGAGTAAGAAGGAACGCAAACCCCTAATATTTTTTGTAAATCTAAATGAACATGCTCAGTAGTAATTTTTTTCAAGCAGAGGTATTTAATCACCGCATGATCTTAAATTTCCTCCATTTTTACCGTCTGGTCCCGACACGACGAAATCAATGTGTCCTATTTAAAAAAAAAACAAAAGACTGTCAAGTTATTTTTTTTTATTTTTCATAGCAATTACATGGGCTTTGCTTGCCAGTACTTTTTTATTTCTTTGCTAATGAATTTATATGTCATTCTCATTATTTATTGAACACCCCTCGTATATTACGTACAGAAAGCGCTATGCTCCTTCAATTACTTGAGAATAAAAATGAATTCCGATAATCTTGTCTCGTCTCGAGTCTCGAGTGTAGAATCCCGGGACTCGAGACAGCCAAAATTACGAAAAGTCCCGGGACTTCGAGACTCGAGACGTCCCGGGACCCAAACCCTAGTATTCATGGTAAATGACGTTTAGAAAATATAATGTATGAAAAATATTAAAGTAGATATTTATATTCATATTTAAATATGTATTCGTTGGAACCATAGAAGACACTGGTATAACTTAATAATATCACGCAAGAAAGAAACGTGTTACGTAAAGCTACAGCGACTATTTTTTATAATATCGCGTACAAAACCGGAAACGGAACAATATCGCGTAAGAAATTACAATATTACGAAAAATAAACGACAGGTAAACTTTTGGTATGAGAACAACATCGTGTAAGAAATTAGAATATTGCAAAAAATAACGACAGAGAAATTTCTGGTATGGGAACAATATCGCATAAGAAATTAAAATATCGTGCGAAATGTCGGTTAGACATATTTGAGAATAGGAATGCAAGCGAATGACAAAAAAAAGTGAATAGGTAGAAAATCGAGTGGGGAAAAATGCGAATGGAACTACCTAATGCTACGCGGAACTGACGAGTTTGGGGAAAAGATCTAATCTCTCTATTTTTCAAACGCGGTCATGTGCTCATGTGGTATCGTATTACAATGGACGACAATGCCAACGCAAATTTATACTGGTATTTAGAGTTAGAGTAATTTTGATTTTCGTACGAGCTGAAATTTTACCTTTAAAGGCATGTGTGAACAGGAAGGAGACCTAACGACTCTATGATGGTTCTCGATTCATTTTGATTTTGATCCTACAAGGTACCAGGATTAAAAAACAGAGTCCACAAAAAGCATAATATTATATACGTAAAGCATTATTATGACATTATCAAAAATGTATATTAAATATCTTAAATGATATAAGTATCTTGCCTAGGTCAAGGAATGTTTAGGTAGTCGTTTGAAGTTACAAGTCTCGCCTTGTTTATTTACCTTGTGTTGATGATGGTGAATTTATTTTTGTCAATCACAATTATTGCGAGAGTACCTATCTTATAATGTAGGTAGTTTCGGACGATTTTTCCAAATCAGTTTAATCTTTTTATTGGTCGTACTCGTTTATATACGCAATTGTAGGTAAGTATATCTTTAGATCTCATAGTTCACGCCTGTTATACGTAGGCCTAGACAAGGTAAAGATAACGGTGGGCATGGCAACCAAGGCAACAACAGCGCCGACCGAAAAAACTCCGATAGAGTGCATAGATTGCATTTCAAACAGCTATAATGAGAATGGTAGGGGACCTGCAACTATCTGAATTTGCATAGATAGGCCTGCGGTAGGTTCTGCTTGCTTGCTGGCAGTTGTTGCGGAATACTTTCTGATGAATTGAAATGACAGTGTGGAAGTTTTGGGCCCAATCCCCAATTAGATAGTCTACATGGATGATGTATCTAGAAATATTGCGATCGTACACTGCATTTTAGTTATTGTGAATGTAATTTGTAGTTTTGTTTAAATTTGACTACTTTATATCAAATAAGTATAAGTAGGTACTTAGGTATTATATTATAATTATAATGTAAAGCGACTGTAAAAAATCCTAAGATTCCGTCGTGAACGAAGCTCACTGCTTGTGCTTACTGCGCACTTGGTCATCTCTCTCGGATGTAAGATTAAACAAGGAAAAAAAAGGCAAATTGTATTTTTTTAAACCTAAGTATGAATAAAATCTATTCATCAAACATCTTCCCATATTTTGGAGACGCCATTGAGTTTGTTCTGTCAATATGAAATCTCTGGATTGTGAGGGAGTAAAGCGGTGCACATTGTTTGAGTTTTGGAATTTTGCTTCAGATTTTTTCCCCGGGAAACAGTGCAACAGAATAACGTGTTTTAGTTGAGTCCACAGTATATCGGTCTATTGTTTTAATAAAACCTAAATAACAAGAGCAAATAGAGGTGGGTATGCAAATTATCGTAATAATTCTCATTCTACATTGAAATTGAAACAAAAGCGTTCCCCTAACGACAGTTTGCGCCTTTGTTAATATAATAATAAAATAGTAATTGTTAACGACACTCGAATTAGCTGGCGGACTATAAAGCGGGGAGCTCGTGACGAATCTGTGGATCTCGCGCCGCCGCCGCGGCATTCGTCATTTATGCAAAGTGTGGACTCGACACTACGTTTGACGAAGGTTCAGGTACTAATTATAAGACACAGCCTTGTGACTTGATGATGATAATAATAAATAAGTAAATAATAAAGCAGCTGTAAGGTCAAATATATGGACTACCTCAATCTACAATCCATGTACCTATATCTGATTACAATAAAATACCAAAAATAATAAATAAATATCACTAAACATTTTTTACACCAATCACCTAGTCCCAAAGTAGGCAATTTAATGCCTGTGTTATGGGTACTAGACAACGGATAAATTTACATATGTTATTTTATATATAGATAAACATTTAAGACATACATATTCTCACGCCTGTATTCCCAAGAGGGGTAGGCAGAACACATGAATTCAATAATCCAGTACCACGTTTAGCAATATCAGGGTAACCATATATAGATAAACATTTAAGACTCGAAAGCAAACACTCGTATTCAACATCTGCCCCGACCGGGGATCGAACCCGGGACCTTAAGATTCACAGTCAGGTTCTCTAACCGCTGGGCTATCCGGCCGTCAAATGATGATGATTTGATGATGTTACCGATAAGAATAGAGTGTATATAAATTGAGTAAAACCAATACAGTCAGTTCCCACATACACTAAACCTAAGTTTTAAAATTTAAATCCACTTGTGTTCCACATGTAGAAAACGGACATAGTGGTATAAAGATACATGTTACTTAATTTGATTCCTCGTTCGACCGGTAGTCGGCGCTAATAATGACGTGCCGGCACACGCGAGCTCTGGAACTTTTCATACTTGTAACATTACAATAATTTTCTTTTTACTCCATTCCGTGAACTGACGACTAAATAAGTGGCGGCTATTTTAAATGCGATATCTCAGTTTAGTAGAATTTATAGAAGCCTTACTTTTGCAATATCTTAATTCTTCATTTCGTTATAGAGTATGGCTGGCTGTAGTTTAATGGAGTTGAGAAAATGGACGTAACATAAGTAATATTTTATCGGCGCGCTACTAACGAGTATTAACTATAGAAAGTGTATGCAGCACTCCAACTACTGGTTTATTAATACAAAATTAGTCTTAAACATGATTAGTTTAATCACGTCAACGAGGTCGCGCCATCGCTACGCTTGTTTAGCCGCTAAATCAAAAAATAACTAAAAGAATGTCGTTAATCAGCGAGCTGTCAAAGTATCATTCGCTAGATGAAAGATGAATTTGTAACCACTCGAAGTGCCTCGCGTCGCCGTGACTAAGCTTCGTAACAAAAGACACGCTTGGAATCAAAAATGTTCACAATAACAGTTAAATCGAGGGTGGTTAAATGGCTGCGCTGGAGGGGCGAGGCGCGATATAATCGAGATGATTATGATAAATGACTACTCTTACGTAGGGGCCGACTGCGAGCGGCGCCGCGCGGAGCGTGTTCCCAGACCACCTTTACAGCTGGCGTTGCTTAAGAAATGTATAACGTCTTAGGCTTTGCAGTCGTAAAAAACAAGTAGTCACTTGTGTGGTGTCGGGATAGATTTACACCTCTCCATTTGTTCTGTGGATGTCGTAAAAGGCGACTAAGAAAACAGCGTACAGTTGTTTTCACAATTCACGGATTTTATGTATTTTTACAAGATAAAAAGTAGCTTATGCACTAACCCAGGGTGTCAGCTTCCTGCACACCAAATTTTATCGAAATTAATCCCGCGGTTTGGGCGTGAAGATGTAACAAACATATGCACATGTGTGTACATATAAACTTTTGCATTTACGAGTATAATGTCACTGTGATTTAAGTAGGAAACATGATACATTTATAGATTTCTCCCTGTGGCATCAGCGCTCGCAATGAGGCCCTATGGAATCCTGTCAAAGCGGGCGATTTGCGATTGGCATTAACTTTAGGAAGAGTGGATAAAGCGATTGTATCTAACAGCGCAATTACTGAGGAGCAACGTTTTGAAATTTAGTTGTTTTTTTTTGACGGCAAATTATCATTTCGAATGTCTTAAAGTTTTAAATCATTGTGATTACAAATAGTAAAACAACGCGTACTAGAGAGACTTAATTACATCAATCTCTGTGTATGAAATATAGTAGGAAAAACTCTAAAGTTAAGCATTTGGAGGTAATAATACGATGCTTGAGTATCAGTCTAGATAGGTGATAAGCATAAAAATCGCTTGACAGCTGAACAGAACGTCAGAAATCGAGTTATATCCCGTGAACTCCCAAATAGAATTCTGGAAAGTGATTACGTTTTCAATTTGCGATCGAAATTGCTGGGACGAGCCCGCCCGGTTGCCTTCTGTTTCGAGTTATACCTTGTATGATTGTTTTTCGTATATTTGCTTGAATGATTTTCGCAATTGATTTGCTGTCGAGTCTGTGTGTGTTAGATATCTACCTGTTTCAAGTTTATGATTGGGTAGGCCTGCCGTAGGTAAATCAAACCGATGAATATGCCAAAATACTGTAAAATTGTGCGAATAAGTATTACGTGTGTAGTTGGGGAATGAATGGGTAGAGTACATAAATTCTTATTACAAATGGATCTATAATGTAGAATTAAAAATTAATAATTGTCGATTCAATTATTTGCAAAATCACCTATAAGGTCTATTCGTGATAACATTAGACTCTAGAAGGTCACAGAAGCAGGGGTTCCAAACATTCACAGAAAATGTGTTGTGAGTCTTAAAAATTATTAATCTGATAAATTTAAAGTTAATCGGATTAAAAACTAGATAAAGCCAAAAATAGCGTTTACTTTTTAAGTATTTTGAAAATGTGTAACAATATTAACTTAATTTTTGTATTTATTAGTTGCGTCTCGTGCCCACTTTAATAACCGTTTCAAAAGTTCCTCCCATGCCCTGGAACTTAAAGCTTTCTCAACTCCAAATTTCAAGAAATTTGGTGAAGTAGTTGAAATGTGAAAACGTCAATTACGCGGGACTAGATAACGTTTGAACATGATTTACAGATACAGCGACCGTGGTCACAAGTAGACTGAAGCAGGGTATCATTCGTTTCGCGGCTCAGATTTTTAAAACTATCCGCACTTGATTTTTATCAGTACCGGCCCTTCCAACTTCCCACGTTTTGTTAAAATTATCAACCGTCAACCCATCACAACATGATAATAATGACGATGACAATGGTTAATAATAATGACGTTCTGTATAGAGGATCCTGGGATTATGAAGCTCGATTCAATGGTTTAGTCTTGACTCCAGCCAATGTAGACACAACCGAATGAGCGGCTCACTTGACGCTGGATGTGGAGTCACTGACTTTGCAGCTCACAGGAGATCGTAATTTTTGTCAAAATAAAAAAATAAAGAAACGAAATTGTAAGTCTGAATACGCTCTACAACTTTCATCGGAGCAGTTTTTTTATATTTATCACCAGAAAATAAATACATAATAGCAAAAAACGTATTCCATATCCAAAATTTTCGATTGTTTCGATCGATATGTCGATAGCAATGCATCTTACGCAAAAAAATTAAAAACTCAAAAATTATAGAGCATGAAAAAAGCTATAAAGAAGCACATTATCAAAACTTTCGAATGTCGTCAGATAGCCGTGTTATTGTCAAAAAACCAATTATATCCCTCTTTTTCAAAATGGCGGAAAACCCACATAGGAAATCTTAGTCTGCAATTTCAAGTAAAGCTTTTCTTAGGCACCCCCATGTCATATCAAACATTTAGCTTTCTCGATTATTTTTTTTATAATAGAAGTTTCGCTACTCGACGCTGGGTGCCGCTTGGGTGTTAATCTACGAAAATGTTGTTTACTTCTGCCTCTTTAGGTGTTTTAGAGGGAGACGTTCTGTATTTAGAAAATCAAAACCAGTGTTTATATTATTTTTTAAATCATGATACGAAAAATAGCAAATATAATGAGTGTATTGATGAAATTAAAATAAGATATCTTCGATATTTTACTTAGTATTAAGTTTGGATTTTATAACTTACAATGCAACTTATTAAAGACTCCCCAAAACATGCACTATAGAAAACCTGTTGACCTTCTGTCTATTCCTATCCTGAATACAGTATGAAGAAGTATGAAATCCAATATCATTCGAAGTACGGATTTGCTACTGTTTTGTTTATTGTTATAGCTATCAAATGGAACATTTCATTTAAAATAAAACGTAGAGGAACAAAAGGGACACACTCGTGTCTTTGTTTCAATACAAGATTAGCTCGTCAAGTTTACGCACCGCGCCGTTCGGGCTGCAGCCGCCGTAGCGCGTTGCTCACAATGACGGGTCACGATTTGACCCGAAACAAGTTGAGCTATTCTTGACACACAGCTAGTAAAATAACCACAATTTGGCGTAATCGTAGTAGTTTTTTTATTCCTATAACGAGACTATGAACTTATTAGGCAAAAACCAGAATTTCCCTTGATTCAACCTATGAGAATTGTGATTTATGGTCCACGAAGAATAATATCCAGCGCCACGGTAATGATTTGTTTGGAAGCACCAGTTTTATGTTGCGAATCTGTGCAGGACAATATCTCTCCCGCTGCGAGGCCATGCTCTGTCGCGTCCCCGCGTCCGCCGTCCATTCCCACAGCAAACACAGCGCCCTCCGCTGTTTGCGACCTTCCGTGGTAGCAAAATAATCAAAATGAACTGCGTGAGTGCAAATATGGGAACACACTTCAAATAAATAAGCCAGTGCTGCGCTAGCGCGTATTCATGCCAGTTAAAAATAAAGTAAAGCTAAGTTAAAGGGTTATTGCTGATAGTGATTGGCGTGAACGCGACTTTAAAAGTAAGTATGTAGTGCCGTCTGATCTGAGGTGTTTTACAGACTTCTAGCTGATCAATTAATTTCACTTTATATCTACATCCATTAGCATAATTTTCCTACTATACTTTAGGACGTAATACCCATGTAGCTTATATTTTTTAACTTATATCCTGTTTACAATATAAAGTCGATATAGATATTCATCATAATGAATCTGGGATGCTAGCCTGCCGCGTATAGGATACCTTTACTTTTACCTAATTGCTCAGTAGAATCTTAGGGTGTTACCAGATCAATCGATCGATAGTACATCGACGGCATGGATCGATGGTAGAATGAAATAGTAGAATGGATATCCCAGGCTTAATCGATCAGCGTCGATCGGTGTCATCGACCGGCAATCGTTCGATTGGTTAGTCGACCGGCATCTGTCGATCAATTAAAGCTACCAGTCTAGTCAATCAACTACGATCGACGTTGATCGATGCCGTCCATCGATAATCGATCGGTCTGGTAACATCCTATTGACTGGTGCGATCTCGGGCCGATATGTATGCAATACGTAAGAAAGACTATACAACATCCAAGTAAAATACTATGTTAAGAGCATCTCTAAGTCACACTCAGAATGGACAGTGAATAGCCGCATCGTCTCACGGGAGCGAGTATCGCGCTCGCATTATTTGTAGGTAAGTGAATCAACCAGATCGCTCCGAGAACCCCTTCCCCGAGCATTATGGACAAGTGATTGCTGCACACCAAATGAACCTTACGATGTTAGCCTTTTCTACTGTAATTATGCGTCCATTACCAGCACTAATCTCGCTGATAGAACACACGTCCAACACGCACAAAGCGAATTAACCCTTAAGTGCACGCAAGACAGTGTCTTATGTAATGACAAGCAACCCTTGCCGGCGGGCTTGGTATTTTTTGACGAGAGCAAAACCGTTCTTATTGCTTTAGTATTAAACCCAAAATCGCCAACCATGCATGAACGTACGCCAAACGGCACCGTAGGCCACTGTTTTAGAGTCGAGATCGGCTCGAGCACTCCGGTTTATTGTAGGGTGTAGCTAGAGGCTTGAAGGAGTTTAACGCGTGACGCACAAAAGGCCAAATCACGGCCCTCCCAACGGCGTCAAAGAGCGAATTTGTATTCCAATTATGACACCACCATAGACATCCGTCGATCAATAAAATCCGGTCATTTTTTGTAATTTGGTCTTAATGAACATTTTCACAGCGTAGCACGGTTTCCTGTGTGGAGTCAGTTATAAATAATCACCTCTCCATTTCTTCTGTGAGTGTCGTAAGATGCGATTAAGGAAATTGGACTTTAGGCGACAGGCAAGCAATCTGTCGCAATGATACCTGTTTCATTTACGTTTAAATCCAAACCCCAAAAACGTGAGATGGGATGAGACGTGTAACGTTAAAACAGCTGAATAATTCCATTATCTAAGTAGTTTTAATAGCGCGTACAAAAAAGCCAAATCACCAATGGAAGAGATTGCTGTAGGTCGTGGCTAGCTTAAAATATGATGCAACAAGCTTTTCCGAGCGCTTCTGTCCTCGGCGGCCTTTAAGGCTTTAGGTATTGGTATTACGTGCTAGTGAGCTTCTTGATTAGGTCTGACCAACGGGTAGGTGATCGACCGCGCGATCCATTTCCCTCCACCTGCCGAACCATCAGCTTCTCCAAGTTGTTCGGGTTCCCGTCAATCTTAACCCTCTCCCTTTGTCGAATAGTCCAGAATTCGGCACTGCAAGAGAAAATAGGGAAGATCAGCGCTCGCACTAGTCGCTATTTAGTTTTGAGGGATATATTCTGGTATTTCCATATCCTCGTGAGTTTAGTCATCGCAGCTTTGAACAATTGGATCCTTCTCATTATCTCCCCTCCGCTGCCATCCCCGTGATCAGGGAGAGAGCCAAGGAAGACAAACTGCTTGACAAATTCCAGATCCTCGAGTTTATTCGAGCGAATCAGTTTACTGCCCATCACCTTGGTCTTGCTCTTGTTGATGCTGAGACCAACTACTTCACTCTGCTTGTCTACTCTAGAAATAAGTTCAGCTTGTTCTTGCTATAGGTAAGGTAGGGTAGTGTTGTCAGCGTATTTGAAGTAGCTTATTCCAACCACCACCTTCCACCTGCCACCAATGGATATTCCACCCTCCCAACATCCCAAAGCTCGCTCATTTGTACTCAAATAAATCAAAAGTACAAAGTAGGTGATTTTTTATTATGTATGTACAGATGTTACAGTATAATTACTTGTGCTTAAAAAAAAATTGGAAACATGAAGTCTATCTAATAATATCCTTGATAGAAAATCATCAAGTCACTTCTCATCATCAACTAAGTACTTTCTGTTTCATTTTCATTTAATATCTATCTATGCGTGTTCCAGTGAATTTATTTACAACATTTTATAAACTTGAATACTTAGTCCTCGAGTTAATGAACGAAGTTTTGCTGGTTTTATACATACATACAAACATACATACATACAGAATAGAAGCGAATGGCACTCTGTTGTCTCTGCCTACCCCGCTGGGAATAAGGCGTGACGGTTATGTATGTATGTATACATACGTCACTATTTCCTAATGGTGTACATAGTCAAAATTATGACTATATGACGTTTCACGGCAACTTTTAGCACATTTTAGGTTCTAAGTTAATAAATACAATAGTGTCAGGTCAGTCGCCAAAAGCATACCTAAACCTAATTATCCTTAGTTGCACCTTACAACATCAACTTAAGAAATATTGGATTAATACCAGCTTTTAATTAATCAACCTCACATCTAACAGCGAAATTATCTGCAAACTCCTGCTCCTCCCAGGTAGAGTCTTGACAGTGGTTAAGGTTTAAGGTTCGAGTTAAATGCAATGCCATCACTGAAATTGGACGGATTAAAACCTAATAAAATTACCCGGCACGATTTAAAACCCAATAAACACCCACATAGGAACAACATTCTGTACATGGCACCACTGGAAGTGCCTTATGCGTCAATTACTTTCAGAACCAGTGTCGCCGTTGCGCACACCAACACAAAGTTAACTACATAGACATTTTGAATGTGATTGGTAGAAATGTTTTATTCAAAAGGAAACAAGAAGCAGCAGTCAGCTAATAATATATTAGACCTTATGCCTGAGTCACACTGTCCACAATTCATTACTCGCATTTGTTGCTTATTACGCCTGGACATGACATTTAACTATACATACAAACTACTGCCATCTTGCGTTGAGTAGCCGAACTATGAAGTAAGCACTAAGGACTAAGACTGACGTTAAACTAGACTAAGACTGTGATATAGAACTAGAGATGAACAGGCATGTATCTTGTACCTATCGATATTAGCTAACTATAGACCGCGTAACTGAGTCCTCGCCCGCACGGTACAGAGACGCGGGGAGGACGAAGCAGTACGTCTAGTGTGTCTAAAACGATCATGCAGTGGAAAACGATTTTTTTTGCGAGTTATCACAAAAATTGTATGGAAACTGAGACAGCGCCGTCAGCGGAACGTTTGCACAACTGCCGCAGTCGACACGGTTTCATGTAATCTCCAGTACTAATCTATAAAAATGATAACGTAGTTAGTTAAAGTTAGTAATAAATATAAAAAAAACTAAACTTACACTAGTATCTTTTTTTGGTTGAGAGGTTTCGGAGAAAACGGAGTGACAGACAGACAAACGCATGGATGGTTTCGTTATTATACCTTTTGAGATATGGTACGGTAAAATATTTTCTAAAATAAAAAATGTATACATACATTCATTACCGTGACAATATTTCGAGTTGGAACAGCCGTGCTACTTAAATATCCGTAGCCTTTTGGAGTAATAACAACATTAACAACATCGTTCTCATTAAAATGTTCCGAACATATTGTACTAAGGTAAAGGCACCAGTTATGGACGGTTTAAGTTGACAAGCACCAGTGATGGACACTTCATTCGTAATTTAAAGACCATAGAGTTGTGAATTGATTGTTGTAAAACAAATGACTCTTCCTTAGTGGGTAGTAAATAAGAGTCATTGTCCATTACTGGTCCATGTCCATGATCGGTGACTTTACCTTATGTAGTTTTCGCTGGCATCCAATTTTGTCTCCCAGTCGCCTCGATCCATTTTTCCTTTTAAATAGGATGATGAGGAAATATAGAATAGTTGGTTTTACATAATTCATTCGAAACTAAAAAAACGATTATCGATAACTTTATCGACAATACATTCTCACTAATTTTGAAAGTTCAACGTACTTCTGAGTAGAGAACGTTCTAGAAAATTGACATTATTTGACACAAGCAGGAATGGAGCTAGCGACTGTCACATAAAGCTCAATTTTGAATATCAAATAGCTCAGAAATGTCACGCGGAATAAAAATGCAAAAAAAAATCAGAAATAATATAAAATAGTTCTTACCGATGATACGAAATGCCGCCATGAGTAATATTTTTGTTGCGGCTATCGTTTTTACATTTTAAAACTGCACAACAGGGCATATTTACATAGTATCAGAAAATTTTTCGCTCAACTGTCACGCATGAATGAAAGCTGCGGACTAAGGGGAGTCGTGCGGATATACGCGTAAAGTTGACACACGTGCCCCGCCCACTTAACATTTCTACCGTGCATGGCACTTAGAATGAAAACAGGGTAATTTTGTTACCGGTTCATTGCAACCAAATATCATAATACCCTATAACCTATTTCGACTTTATCTCAATTTGTCTTAGTTCGAAAATGACTAAAATCTCAAAAACGTTAAGTTTCATTCAAACAAAATGTTATATTGACGTTTACACATTACACCCGATATCCAAAACGTATAGTTGGTATTTCGACTGAAAGTTAAATTGCATTAGTTTCATTACACCCGAAATTCAAAAACACACTTTCTCATAATGCCTAAAATTTTGTCTAAAGGCCTTAACAAACGTATCAACTCGACGTAAACTCAACCTTAAAAACTGAAACCCGTAAGATGATAATTAAATTTATACTGTCTTACCTGTCAATGAAAACTTTCCATATCGAGAATTTGACGTTTAAATCTTGCGACAGTTTTGTTTTGTTTTTAGTCATTTTGAGATTAGGTTGATTTGGAAATTAGTAAACACAAGAAAAAGTCAATTAGACTTAAAGGGATATCAGGAATTGTGCATATTAAGAATTAGGCTTAAGTCATTTCGAATTTTAGGCATTATGAAACTTGTCTGTTTTGACATTGCGGTGTATTGAGAACATTGTATTATGATATTTGGTTGTAACGAACCGGTAACGTAATTTTATGGAAAGTTGTACATTTTTTTTCTGAATTTGAGTAATAATTGGTTTTTCACACAGAATCTTGTGCGCTTTCGATAAAAGTTGAAAAATTGTATTACAAAAAAACGGTATTGAAAAAAAGGACTTTTTTAATATCCTTATCGAATGTGCTCTTAATTCTGAGTAGGAAGAACAATTTCCTTTAATTAAAAAAAAGGAAATGTATAACTTTTTATAACATGGTCTAAAGATTATTATGTATGTATTTACGCATTCACGACAAAACGTCAAGACCCTGTTAATTGAATAGGTACTGATTGTGTACACAGTTTGTGGCTGTAAAGCTTCTCTGTAATGGAATGTAATACTGCTACGGCGCACCATCTAAAGTAAAATAGTGTCTAGCAGACAATGAAGACTCGTAGTGGAGGCCATAAAATAATAATAAAAGGATAATTAATCGATTTCAGTACATTACTGGCGGGTCCCCCAGTCGCAGTCGTTAGTGCAATTTCGAGGCCCCTATAGCATTAGCTATTTGATTGCGATTCGCCGTGCCCCAATCTCGGATTCAATAAAGTCTCCCCGCAGATATATTTTGACATTTCTATTTGTTAAGACATATGATTATTGGTCAGTAATTGTTTTGTGCGAGCAATCGACCGCGTAGAAGCTAGATGATTAACTACGAAAAAACTATACGCATTTATAGTTTGGCTGTCGATAATTCACATTCTTTGCTGATGGGAGAGAAAAAGTATTTTAAAGGCAACTGTATCATATTGTACTTAATGATTATTGACGCAGAATATACAAAGACGATTCTGCGGACACATTACACAGCATGAATATTAAGTACATACTTAAAAATAACCCGACAGTTGAAACCGAGAGCAGTTATATTTTCACCTAAAACATCCATTTAGGGTAAACATTCGTATTTAATTCATCGAGCAAATATCAGCCCTGACAGGGAATCGAAACTGGCATCCCGAGTTTTTAACAGTTTCAAAATATACGGATGTAATTGAACAATAATGGCTGTTCTAGTTAAAATAATTATGTGTCATTAAAATGGTTTAATATATCTACATTAACAATAATTAAAAGTAACACATCAATAACAATGAAAAAGAGGAATGATAATTTGGGTTTGACTAAGTTTTGTTTTGTTGTTGTAAAGATATCTATATTCATTTCCATGGTTGCATTTGAAAAAAGAAACAGTTATTTAAAATTAAAAGTAGCAATTTATGATACTATCGGTTTTGGGTTGAACATTGCGCGTTCTTCACTGAAAACACTAATGAATGCGACATTTTGTGCAATAAGTTGAAACGCGAATGTGGAAATGAGGCCTTGTTTATAGCACCAGCAGAGACAATGTGATCGCGCACGCACGCTCGTGGAAATAATATTTTGATTTCCTTGGGTTTTTTACTTACCCTTGTTTGCAGGGCGCGCTGTTTGCCCTGACAGCGCTCTTTGGGTGGGTCTGATCAAACGCTATGCTAACATATTTTTCTTTTGATAATATTATTTTATAGAGGAACAATTATAGCTCGTGTCAAACCGTCATCACGAGCGAGGCATCAGTGTAATGGCTTTCTTGACACTATCGTAGTGACGACGACATCATATATTTTAGAGGCGCTATGTAAAGAAAATGAACATCGTAATTTTAGAAAATTGTAAAAAGTTCTAACTGAAGCGAAGTATGTTTTACAAGTTATTTTTACTTCGGAGTACGTAAGTGACTTGTAACGTTGCATGCCATACAGCCTTGAGTAACGGACCCGTCACGCACCCGATTTGAATAAATATCGGAATCTGTGTTTCGAGGCGCCTTCCCTTTTGCTTATTACACTTCCACCTGATACCAATCACGAAGTTTTGTCGAACAAAATCCTGTGCATATTATGTAAATAACTTTGCGAATACTTCCCGTGTTTTGTTGACTGTAAAGAGTTTGGAAACGAAACCGATACGGTTCGTGTTTTTGATTTTCGATTTATCGATAAGTCGTCCGTCTTTGTTAAGCAAAAAGCCGAAAATCAGGGCTGTCCCCACGCCGTGTAACGTGTAACCTAACACCGTGACCCCTGCGGTCGCGCGTCGAGAGACACGCGCGTGACACGCGAGCAAACACCAATGTTTTCTAATGAAATCGAGCCCGACCCGGCGGCGGCGCTCCGTCACTCTCCGCCTGTCTCCCGTTTTGTACTCTCTCCCGTCTTTGTTTAGTAAAACGCATCAGTTTGCCTTGGTGTTGCGAAATGTTACCTTCACAAAATTTAACAGCCTAATTACAGTTCTTAGAATAAAGACACCGTTTAACTAAAGCACACAGAAATATGATTCAGAATATCCACCTAGTTTTGTAAAGAAAATAGTTGTCGAACCTTCATCTCTTTGAACAATCAGACGTCGTTTTGTATTCAAATCGTTTGAGTTTAACATCAAGAGAGAAATAAACAGGGATAGGCTTTGTATCCTCGTTGTTTTTTGTTTTTAAATGTAAAACATGTCATTTACGTATCACGGCATTGTGAATAGTAAGTATGTACAAAAACTGAGACAAATTCGATAGTTAAGTATTTTGGATGCACACGTGAAGTGGCCAACAGTTTTATTGTCTACAAAGTCATTCGTAATTTGATGAGCAGACATATCAGTTGACAGATTTAACTCAATCCCTCCTTGATGGATACACTAAAACTAAACTAATGGCTATTATGAGCGAATAAAGCAAGAGAACTGCAGAACCTAGTCATAATATAAATTCGTCACGTACTGGACCGAAGTGTAGGCCCTTCTCTCGACGGCTCTTAGGGATATGCGCTTAATAAAGTACCCCTTCGTTTGTGCCGAAATTAGTCGTTAATCGTGCTAGGACTCCGCAATCAATTATTTATTGATTGTAAGTATTTGTAGATAGAGATAAATTCCTTGCGGGTTTTCGATTTGTATGCCAGAATACTCCTTAATAAAATAATAAATTATCCTTCTATTTATATCTCTGTCTTGTCAAATGTTTTGTTAAGTACCTATTAGATCATCGAAGTTGGCGTCGTGGGAGGTATTAAATTAAGTTTTCACAGCAAAGACAATAATAATTACGCGTCGCATTTTTTAACATTCTGACGATTTTGTTCTGAAGTGTTTTGTAAAATTTGCGTAGCGCGTACTATGCACCTGTCAGCGTGGTTAGACAGAACTTTCGCTCTTTACATTTACCCAAACATTATGTAAAGTCTAAAAGCCTAACACCCAGTTGGTACAGCTGGGCTAATGAACGGAATTCTCCGCTGTATCAATGCTCTCAAATGTGTGATAAATATACACCTAGGGAAATTCCACATTGCGTGCATCTTAGCTTATCATCGGGTGCAATCGTGGTCAAACAATCTGCTGTAGAAAAAACAATCGAAAAACATCCGTCGGTCCTTCACGGGGTCGCGACCAGCTCCGGGGTCCGAAACGAATATGTTTGGGCACAATAAAAGCCAGACACAAATAAGCTTTTATGTACCCTGGGTAACTGACCGTGGACAACAAACAGTAACGGCGAGTGTTTGGCGAGCGCCCTGCGCGGGACCGTCGCTAATGGCCGAACAAAATTTATAGTTCGTTAGATACTCTCAAGTTATCTTCTCTTGATATGAATCGAAAAATGAAGATGTGAATACGAAAACTGGGCATGTCGCGTGCCATTTACGGACCTAGTTAGAATGTTACCAGTATTAGATCTTTCAACACTTTGGTCTTATAAGATGTGACAGAACTTTTACCATTCTTCTATTTCTAGTAAGCGCATAATGGAGGCACAATTAATATGGCAAACCAGAGTTTACCAAATTTGGATCACTTCATAGTTACTTTTTATTCTTGTACTATAATAAATATATGTACATACATAAAGGTTTGATGAACGAATCAGCCCGCAAGAGTCAATTTATTATTCTACAACTCGGTTTCTTTAAAAATGTTTGAAGAAGTTTGGATGAGAACGGGTTTATTGCTCTTAGCACGGTTAAAACAATGCTATGAAGCCTGAAAATACGGAAGATCTTATTTGTGTTGTGGGATCAAGATGTGTCTGACATGTCCGTCTGGGTCAACACCATTAATATATTGCAGATTTTGATTTAGGTGGAATTGACATACAGATAAATGGACAGCAAAAAGTTGCACTTATTTTTTTGGTACACCAACTGTTTTAATTTAACTACTTCCGCGACAACATAATTGCAAAATCTCTGTTTGTACTTTAATTTCAATTTTATTTAAGTATTTATGTATAAGCAATTTGTGCTAGAATGGGAGTTGATGAGTACACATCTTCATTTAGACTCTTTTTTTTATTTTGATTTGGTACTTACCGGGTTGGCGGAGATGTGTGTGGGCTTCGAGTGACGACTTTGACATCGCGGATAACGAGTTGGTGCCATAGCCTGAAACAAGCGTAAAGTTGGATATAATTATTCTCGTTTTATCAGGTATTAGAGTCTGTAGAGTAACTACGTCTAGGATAGCTTAAATTGTACATTTTATTTATTATACATACATACATACATACATACATATTCTCACGCCTGTAGTCCCAAGAGGCGTAGGCAGAGCACATTCAAAAAATCCAGTGCGACGTTTAGCAATTTCAGTGTAACCAGACGGTTAAACGTAATATTGCAGTGACAGGTTGCTAGCTCATCGCCCACAATACACTAACCCTTTCCCAGAGTCGACTCTTACGACACCTACGGGAAGAAACGGGGAGGTGCTATTCTAACCCGGCACCACACGGGTAATTTATTGTAGGTTTGCATTAAATTCTTATTAATTACTTTCAGTCCAATGCTTCCACTAGTAATTAAAACATTATTAACTCGTGGCGTTGCACTGTAATATTTCAGATTCGTAAAACTCATTCACTGAGATTGATGATCGATTGATTCACAGCTTGTCAAACTGATTGTAGTTCCCATTAGGAAAATTTAATTTGTTTTTTTAATTACAAAACTGCTTTGTCATTTTCATTTATCATGTTATTAAGCATCGCCTATACCAATAACTATAGTTTGCTTGGTGTTTAAAATGCACACGGAGATTTATAAAAGCGGAGAAAAATCCAGATCGAAATTTGAAGAGTTAATTTATTTTAAATCAAGAAAATCAAATACAAAGTAGATATTTATTTTTAAATATTTATCTTACAGACTACAGTATTTAACTGGTTTATTTGTCAGAAACATGACATCAAATAATTTCCTTGACAGAAAAAAATCACGAAGTCACTTCTGTTTTTAGACTGATTTCTAACTCGTTTTTATAATATTAGTCCATAATGTTAAGCCAAATATAAAAAAATATACCTACTAATATTTATCTGTGACTCAGTATGCAATATTTGATATACTTGAATAGATCTCGAGTTACCACAATAAATTCTTCAAGGCGCGTAACTTATAGTAAAATGTTAGAGAATTTTAGTTTAGTAAATTATACATAATTAGTAAATTATATATAATTATATATAATTATTGCTGGCTCTTAGTTTGAAAAATTATGACTTCTAGACTAAAATATTATTAGACGTCTAATAAAAAGCTTGTTTCTTAAAAATCGATCGGGAGATAATACTGGCCATTTGTTCTTCAACAGGGGACAGTGCCGCTAGCTATAAGGGGTCACTCATTTTTCAAAATTGCACCGTACATCTTTGCGTTAGAACCTGCTTTCAACTTAACAGTTTTTTGAGGAATTGGATTGTCTCTTTGAAGTCTGCAATCAGATTTCACGCATTGTTAGTGTTAAACCAACATACTGGAAGGATCCTTTGATTCGGGTGTTTTTTTGATTCCATGTTTCTCGGTGTTTGATTTTTGGGGTGCCAGGCGGTGTGATAGTGGCAAGTATCTTACAAATATCTGCCCATGTGCTCAATAACTAAGTATTCAATTTCGGTCAAAGTGGCAGTTGCGTACTTTACAATCAATTACTTAATAACGTATTGACCAAGTCAAGTGTCGCGTATTGTAGTATTTCTTGCGATCTTCTGATCCTTTTTTGATGATGATTAGTATTTTTTTGTACACCATCAGCAGCGTCATTTTAATCACAATAATCACATAAACATAATAATGCCCACTAATAAAGTAACACTTTTTGATCTTTACACAAATAACACTAAATATGCACGAGCACGTTAGGTACAACGTGTAAAATATGGCTAGTAAGTACGTGTGGACGGAAATTATAAAATTTGTTTTAAATCACGGTTGACTTTCGAACGAAGTACGCCTACTTTATGTTGTTAATCCCAATTCCTTGAGCCTGCCTGGGTCCTTGCGACCCGCCGCATCCATCATGGGAAACATAATACTTTTATTAGCCACGCACGCTCAGTAAAAGCACTATCCACTATCTGTATAAACTAAATGTATGTATACAGTGTACGTTATAATGTTTCGCGTTTTCCTTTAAAAGTTTCAAGGTAATTTAAAATTTATTTTTCTACTTTGCACTTAGGTACTTTTCATGTGTACTCAGAGTCAAATCTGAGCCAAATCTGAATAGACTCGAATAGACAAGACCAAAATCACAACAAACCAAAGTTTCTACAAAACGCGGGTCGCAAAGCGACCGTGCAGTTTACTCAGCGGTGTGATAACATTTCAAAATCCGACGCCCCCTTTAAAAACACAAATTTTAGCCGTTGTCTGAGGGCCCGTCACCACCACAAATTAAATTCTCATTACACAGGATCAAAGGAGGTTCGTGTCAAAACTATTTGTCAAAGGCGAAGGCTGGAACGCGCGTGCAAACAAAGCTGGCCAGTAATGAAATTCGCTCCAGAGACGGAGAAACTGGAAGCACGAACATAATGAAATGGGAGGCGTTTTTTTAGTTCTAGCTACTTGTAGTTTTGATTGTTTTTTTTTTGTTTTCAAACAAAATATATTTTCCTGGCAGATAAGCAAAGTTATCTATCAAGTATTGTATCGCTTCTCTAATATTGCTAATATTGATATTATTTAGTTTTATTTTTATTATTATCCAGGCAATGCGAAGGAAAACCATGCTAGTTTACAAAATAGGGTTCTGTTTTTTACCACGTTTCTAGCAAAATTTCTCAATAATTTAAATTTAAAGCTATGGTTTGTTCATTTATGATCAGGTCCTCGGATTTTACATGTCACACAACTAAGGCTATGAATACATTTCAAGTCTTATTGAAACATGAATGAACACAGGTCTAAGAGATTTATTATATAAATTCAAAGAAACCAGTTCATACGAAAGATTTTTACATCATAAAAACGTGCTTAAGAAATTTAATAAACAAGCATAATTATTTTCCACGAACGCCTACACCGAAAGTAAAAAAGCCACTGAAAAAATCCAGATTATAAGTTCTGATTGTTGGTTGGAATTAAATTCTCTCTTTTATCCTCTCTCCGCATAATATTCCACGCGTTCGCGCTTCACAGAATGCAAAACAATAGGGTGCTCAGAGTTTCCCTCCGTGCGCCTCTGGCGATTTTCCTCGTGCTCTATCTGCCTCCACTTTTCAGGCTGTTCATGAGAGCAAGCGAGATGGAGAGTGGTGGATAGGAGCCACTTTTAGTTAATTTTCGCCGCCGCTGCTCGCTTCGTCTCATTTCAGCTTTTAGGACGCCGTGTGTTTTTGTACACATATCCTTCATTTTATAAAACAATGTGCACCGTTTCTAACTACGATTTTATTTCACGCTGACGTGTTTGAAATTAGTAAAATCAAAGATGATTGGTGTTCTAAACTTGAAATTTTAACTTTAAAACAACGCATGTTCTTAAGAAGCTGGAAAATTAAAAGAAAGCAATTAATTAAATTACCAAGGGTGCGCGGGTAAATTAATCATTAATGTTTAGAGTCATTAGTGGGCCACCTCACAAATCTCGGCAAATGAGCACCGTTTAGTTAAATAACGCTATAGGTCAGTTAATTTTAGTTCATATTGTACAAACTGCAGGGGGAGACGGGCAATGGGGTCGAGATTTTGGGGCACTATTTCGGCATCAGTCTACAAAACTGTACTAATTTTTAAAGTAAAACTTTCATAAGACGCAAATACAATGTAGATACTGAAGGTTGGATAGGTTAATAGGGTTTTCTAATATTTGTTACATCTATTCTTAAAACTTTTCCACATTTTGTAGACAGTTTTAGCAAATTTTTTAGGTTTTACGTTAGACAAATGCGATATAATAGTGACAGGTTGCTAGCCTGTAGCCTTTTTATCTATTTTCCTTAACCACTTCTTATGAAGTCCACATCAGGAATGGAGAGGTGTTATTGTAGACCCAACTCCATACAGGGCATTAAGATACGTTTGACGCTTTTTTTATTTTCCTTAAATTTGTATGTATGGATTATATATCATGATTTTGTTGTTAGCGTAGGTAGTTTACTTTTTTTACACTTCTAAAACGTTACACGACGCAGCGTTGAAAAGTCCCCGCCAAGGTTTTAGTAGTTCGATTACAATAGAATAAAAATATTTAACAGCCCACCAAAAACAAAGGGAAAATTAATTCGTTTGCTTACGGAATTACAGTCCGCTGCACTCAGCATACATATGAACTTCAAATTCTTATTCAGTGATCTCGCTCAGAAAATGCAGACTTTTGGAATGCCGTTATAAAATGAGACACATTTTGCTATTCGAGCCGGCGCGAGAGCTCAAAATTATTAGTAATTTAAAGTTTCACCGAGCCTTAGCATACTAGCGTTTAAAAGCAATTGTCCTCTCTTTCTTTCACGCTTAGTTAGCGTGGAACATTTTCTTACGACAGGGAGAAAAAATTCCGTGCTATTGTCAAAATAAGCTTTAAGTTATTATTAGATACTGCAATAAACAATAAAATTAAAAATGATCGAATTTAAAATAGTACAAAAGTCGATTGCAGTCGTGTTCTAAAAAAGACGTGTATTTTTTTATATCGAGTGGTCTGGTGATAGACCCCCGCTTTATAGGTCCCCTGGGCGCGGCAACTAAATCATTTACAACTTTTGTGCGGGGCATTAAGTCGTCACGGATTGACGCGACGACGTATCTCTGCGACTTTAATGAGTTATCATTATTTTATTAACTGTGTGCAAAAATATTATCCCGTATTTAATTTATGGCGTATGCAGCGTAAGATTTTTAATGATTAAACATACATACACATGCATGCATAAACATCACGTCTGTTTCCATATGCGATAGGCAGAACACACGAAACGTTATACAGTCAAAACAACGACGATTTCACGTTTCGTAGTCACTTTCAGCACAATATTGGGTTAACATAGATGAAAGAGGTAAGTATAATGCACAACTTTACAGTACCTACTTTTTTCGCTGAAAAACAGTTAGTTCTTCATTTCCCGACTAAGCAAATCCTAAAGCGGCTAGTCTGTAAAGAGTGCATCGGTATTACGAGAACAGAAACAGCAAAATCAATTGTTTTTGTTCTTGAAAGTCGTCGATTTCACGTTAAAGTAAAACAGCTAATATTTAATTAAATAGAACAAATGGATCGGAGTCGAGAGCTTGGATCAGCAACAATGCGTGCCGACTGAACCATGCGATGCGATAATGGACTCCCTTTGCCTCTCGCTGCGCTATATAATGATAATCATCAAAATATTGCATCACTTACCGAAATATTGTAAGTGTCAATCAAAGAATTAGGTGGGCATTGTGTGGGGCGACGCGGCGCGTGCGGCGCGCGCGCCGCCGCCGGCAGCTCGCGTGTTATAATTTTAGGGGCCTATTGTTTTGATTTTTACGCCGAATATAAAATAGTACATGACATGGTAACTCGTTTTGGGGAACTGGCTTGCGTTCGACTGCGAAAGGCAAAAGTGCGTTGAATCGTTCGGGTTGTGGGTGTCAACAGTTTGAAATTTGATGGCTTATAGTTGGAACCTATACGACTAAGTCAAAGATTTTTAAAGATTTTACTCCGATTGCATTATATGATTTAAGTTGCGCATGCATTTCTTTTGATACCTATCTGTTATAGGATGTTTTATGCGGACAACTTGATTAGGTATGATTTTACCCAACTGCGAAGAAAGACGGTTATTGTGTTTGAGGTATACTTGGAAATAATTTTGTTGATAGAGTTGAAGATTTTTAGTGATCGTTCGGGCACTACACAAATAAATATACTTAATAACAATATTATTTTCTCACCTTGTGATCCTTGTGACGATGCATGTGTAGACCAAGTGCTTTTGTATGAGGCATCTGAAAAAACATGATAAACGTTACATTCCAAAAAAAATTAGTTTCTAAAGCAAAAGGTAAAAATAAAAGTTCAGATAGTTAGCAGGTGATCGAAAGAGATATTTTCATTTAGGGCACATTTAAGTAATTAATATCATAAGAATCAAGAAAGGTACTTAATGTTGTCTGGATCTTAGAAATTTTTTTTTTATCGATACCGTCCATGAACAATCCTCTGTTATTAAGTGCTACAGAAATTAGTAAGTTCATTTGCTTCATACTAATTAACAACGATATTCGATCTTCATATCAAGATACTTCATATTGGTACAAGTGCCAAATTATTCAAAGGGGAAAATCCATAAAAGTATGAAATATTTTCTAAGAAAATTGACAAGATGATCTGAATTGCACTTCAGTCTGTTGTGGAAACATTGTGACACATTAAAAGACGTTACTTTATTTCGTACATTAAGAACAAAAATCACGTTCTGCTCACTTGAAGACATGATTCATGACATGACAATGGTGCTAGTGGGTCTATAATACTCATACAAAACAAAGTGCTGGCCACAATCGTATTTTAACGTTTCATTCATTCATTTGTATTGAAAATATCGATTTCTATCCCATTAACCACGAGTACCGTTAATTGCGGACACTTTGATTCATAAGGTGGTATTGATCACTTATTAAATGATGTTAACCAATGTTCAAAAACAATTTTAATTCAAATGATACTAAACGCTCTACATAAGTCATTGTTGTTGAGTAATTCTTTTGCACGGGATGATTTTACAGTTAAATTTTGCGGATATTTTATACGGACCTTGGCACAAGCGTTACTTCCCATTTCTTGTCCTACCCTATTCAATCATACGCGAAAGTTTCCATGAATGGATGTGCGAATGTGTAAATATTTGCTTCTCTTTTACGGATAGAATATTAAGAGTTTAGAGTGTGTCTACATATGTGTCGTTTTAGATTATCCGTATAATAATAGTTTTTCGTAATGTGTCCAAGCGCGAATCCGCCGTTGTGGGTATAATTTGTGATATCACACCTTATGAATAAGCACTATTGTTTAGTGACTTACTAAATCGATCATGAGTGAGTCCATAACACAGCTGGCACTTATTTGACCGACTTTCGGGTGGCTCACAATCTTTTTACCCGGTTACCGAAGAATGGAGGATAATGTTTTTTTAATTCTGGATCCCCGCCTGTTCCCTTCAGCCTCAGCTAGCTAGCGTTTGATGTGGGCTTAAAGTTTAAAACATTAGTGTTTTTTAGCGCACACTTCTCAGTTTTGGCGGGACTTTTGTTATACAAGGGATATCATTTTTCGTTCTAAATTCTTTGTAGACGTAGAGTTCTCTTCCATTCTAAAGGCATTGTTTTTATATCAATTTACAATGATAAAAGTTATTCTATGGGGTTGCCTTAAGCGCACAGATAGTAAGTAAAATAAAGATGGCGCTTGGCACATCGTGTGCCAGAACAATTTAGCGAATAGAAGGGGTCAAATATTCACTCCAAAAACACGTTCCATTTTTACCTCTTCGAAAAACTTCAAAGCTGAATAATAAATAAACCGGCCAAGTGCGAGTCGGACTCGCGCACGAAGGGTTCCGTACCAAAACTGCAAAAAATCAGAATTTTTGTATGG
>BHDV01011822.1:154663-185301 GCA_005406045.1 Adoxophyes honmai
GCCCACCCCGCCAATCACGCGCCACTCCGGCTAATCTTTATCTCACAAAAATAAACAGGGTGGGCGGGAGATAATGACGAGGAGTTCCTACGGCGCCGGTAATCAGCAGGCTTTGTGGCCCGCGACAGCCTGTTAGCCACCGGCTTATGACGCCGACGGTTTGACAAAAATTGAAATGCGCCACGGATTTCGATTTGCGATCTCGCGCTGTTTTAGAATGTCGCATATAAAGCGCTTGTTGGCCGGCGAAGAATTGGGTGCACTCGGCCGCCCGGGGCACTCGTTTGTCACGGCCGCATATTGTTTTTATTTTTTTAATTCAGCCATTCGGCATTCTCGTTTCGACACAATGACAGCGGGCGCCGCTTTTGTGCTCGCTTCCATTTTTTTATAAATTGTTTCACAGTCCGGTTTTTCCTATCTTGATAATTGTCCATATAATTGGTTGAATTTAGCCATATTGTTGGCTGAATTCTTTTTATGGCGTTTATTGGGAGAACGAGCAGTATGGTTGTCAATATAAGAATTGCCATTTAATTGTATGGTAGATTTGACTATAAGATGTCCAATTCACATTTTGGTGACACTTCTAAGGTGCAAGCCTGAATTAAATTGGGCACTTGGTGTTCTACGAGTACGAGCTACGCGCCGTAGCGCCGCGCCTGCTACGCCTGGCTGCTACGCCGGCACCCGTCAGCTACGTCGCCACCGCTACGCTAATTACCTCTTGAAAGACGAAGAATTTTTGAACGCGTTAAGTTTTTACTACTTAAGTTTAAGTAAAACTTTTAACTCATAGTTCGCGTACAATGTGATAAGTGATAACTGATGAATACCTACCTAATGACATCATCTAAAATTTACTCTGGAAATAATAACAAGAAAATATGTTCATTTCATATTATATAAAGATCACGCCGTTGTTCCTAAATGGCGTAGGCAGAGCACACGAAACTCAGTTAAGGTCATAACCATTTTAAGGTTGCACAGACACTTATAGCATAGGTCATTTTAAGTTACATCATCCTACTATCCTACTAATATTATAAATGTGAAAGTTTATGAGTTTGTTTGGATGTTTGTTACTCTTTAACGCAAAAACTACTGAATGGATTTTAATGAAACTTTACAGTAATGTAGCTTATACATCAGAATAGCACATAGGCTACAATTTATAAAGATTTTGTTGGAATTTTCCAAAATATGACGATAGGAAATATACTAGGATTCCGCAATTTTCAACGTAAAAAGCTATAAATTGGCATGTGGGCTGTGGCTAACAAGATCTCTTCTGTGTTACCCCGAATTTAACGCGAGCGTAGCCGTGGGCAGAAGCTAGTACGATATAATTCAACGAAATGAATTCAAGGAGTCAACATCATTCAATTTTAACACCGAACAAAGCATCAATAAACGATTCTAAAACGTGAAAACTTGACAACTTTCCATTTTTATTGTTTGTTGTGACACACAATTGTTTATAGGACTTAAACTTACATTACAGTGTTTTAGTTTTCATCTAAGTAATTTTTCTTTAGGCCTACCGCTAAGATATGTACATCATCAATTGTTTTTTCATTGTTGCCCTAATAACTTCAGGAAAACCTGTTCATTCTGGACTTCTGAGGGTTGACGGAAGCTGTTGGCGCCTCGGTAGGCAGAGCTGGGGCGCCGGCGCAGCATGACGTCCCAGCGGCGCGAACTCGCTTCCTGTTGTTGATACACTGACGCACCATGACTGTCCGTTTGAGTGTCATAGCCCGCGGGTTTATACCAAAACAGTGATAATAGTAAAATAAATCTATACTAAAATTATAAAGAGGAAATATTTGTTTGTATTTTTGTATGTTTGTAGTGAATAGTTTCAAAAAGTACTGGGCCGATTTAAAAAAAAATACTATTAGAATGCTACA
The DNA here is from genome assembly GCA_005406045.1 of Adoxophyes honmai. Lineage (NCBI taxonomy): Eukaryota > Metazoa > Arthropoda > Insecta > Lepidoptera > Tortricidae > Adoxophyes > Adoxophyes honmai. Next base: position 156,577 of record BHDV01011822.1, read on the forward strand.
TTATTTCGAATTGACATAGGCTACGATTCATTTTGAAAAAAATTAGATCCTTGGTAATCGTCAATAATGTATACAAGGGTGTAAAAATGCGTAATATTTTAGTATCAGCATTGCACCCGTGTGAAGCCGGGGCGGGTCGCTAGTAACATACTTATATATCTACGTTAACCTGCGTGGTGTCGGCTTAGAATAATATCTCTCCATTTTCTTGTGTGGATGTCGTATGAGGCGATTAAGAAAAGAGGTGCAATGCTTTAAGCGACAGGCTAGCAACCTGTTGTTATTATACCTCATGTTTTCAAACCTAAAATTAAGTTAGCAGTGGGTAACAAGCGTGAAGTAGTCATGGTTTCTGTGCTCTGCCTACCCAATTTGGAAACACAAGCGTGATTGCGTCTTTATGTTACTAACTAGTGGAATTCCAGTGACTTTTGAATGATTTCTAAGCTTGATGCTACGGGCAATTAGTTAGCAACCTGTCACTGGCCCTTTTAACTAACCTTAAACCTAAAACTTGTGCTAAAATTGGCTACGTAACATGATATATTTTAAAAATACAGACGTGCTTTTGTTTGTTAAATATGCTCCATGATTTTTGCAGTCATGGTCTTCTCTATACGTTTCAAGCTGGGTAAACTGGTGTGAAGTCCAATTGTCCAATGTATATGTAACTATGCATGCATGATATTTTAATTACTTTTAAATACAAAATACTATTTGGAAACCAGTCATTTTGCGCTTTTTGCAATCATTTTTGTGTAGATAGTGATTTCTTTTCAACTTGGTTTTCAACTAGGTTTCTTGAAGTAATTGCAGTATATGTATTAAGCAGCATCAACTGAGCGAGGAACACTAATTTCGTATCACTATTTTGATTTCACTCATTTTTATAGAAGCAACATCGCACACTGAACATTTTTTTTATGCATTTAAGGTCAATGAATCAAATAAGAGCCCAATTAGTTGAAGCGTTCGTGCGTCACTCGCGCGGGGGCTGCGAGCGTTTAGTCGCACAAAGCTCGCGACATGTGAAGAGACCCTAATAGTTGCTATTACCTTTTAAGAGCAGAGTAATTAACAGTACACTGATGTCAATGACCTCAACAAATGCGCGAGATCGCAAAAGTTGTTTGATTGTTGTTTTTGCTTTAGTTAGACCATTGTGACCGGAGACCTCTACTCATTACATAATGGTTAAATCATGAACATATTATATTACTAGCTATGCCCACGACTTAGTCCGCGTGGAATAGTGACTTTGAGGTTTAATTATTAGTCACTTTTAATTATTTGAGCTATTTTTTTGTAGTATTTTATTGCAAGGAGTTTTTCATAGTAATTTAAATGAGTAACTTTCAAAAGCTTTAAGCATTAAAAATTACGATACAATCTATAAAAAGATTATATCCCTCTGTCAACCCCTTGCAACCCATTTTTCGTATTAAAAAGTAGCCTATATCCTGTCTCAGAGTCTAGGCTATCTGTGTAACAAATTTAATTTTAATCGGTTCAGTAGTTTTTGCGTAAATGCACGACAGACAGACAGAGTTACTTTTATAATATTAGAATTTACTTTATTTAAAATATTACTTAGTAAGGATAAGGATAATGAACTCTACTCGTGCCCAGTCAGTCAGCTTAGCTCAGCTTAAAACTTTTCAGGCGACAAGCATTGGCCCGGCTTAGCCTGAAGCGGTGTGAGGCTAAGCAAGGCATTTCATGAAACACAAGGCCCTACTTCCGAGCTAGCACTTCCTATTGAGCAAACGGCAATCGCTCAAAGAGTTCAGATGAACTAAAGCGCCAGCGGGGATGCAGGCTTATCGATGCATTCTTTCGATTTTTTAATTACTAGATTACTACGCAAAAAGGTGGATTTTATTTCACCTACCTATCACGTTTAAGCATCTGGTTACCCTGAAATTGCTAAATGTGGCACTGGATTTTTGAATTCACGTGCTCTGCCTACCCCTCTTGGGAGTACAGGCGTGAGAATATGTATGTATGTTAAACAGATGAATGCAATTTTGCGTGTTTCTTTTTGTTTGAAAGCAAGTTTTCAACCAATAAGCCCTTACCAATTATTTAATTGATTAATCGCAGGTTATAAATGGCGGAGTCTGTAACGACTTATTCGAAGTTCGTAAACTCTTCGGAAAACAGAAAATCAAAATCAATTTGCGCATAGCGTGGCGGTGCGAGAAAGGCAGTAAGTTCTAATAAATTATTGCTTAGTTTGTTTATTTGATCGCCGGCCCTTTACTAAGACAGATCAAATAAGAAGAGAATAGAGGTCGTGTAGTCGCAACACTCGTCCCCATGTGTTTGCGGATAAGGGTAGATTTACTCAAATGAGAATTAAACATAGTCTTGTCACTCTTACCCGCTTTTTTCATATTAAAAAAATTAATCACGAGTAGAGTGACTTATTCTAAGAAAAAATTGGTCTTATTTGGTTGAATGCAACCTCAATGAAATACACTTCCGCTTGTTTAGAGTTTAGGCCGCAGATATAGATAGATTCTATCTTTACTGCTGCATTATCTGGTGTAGATAGTAAATTTCACACAGCATAATCCCTGAGGTTTAACGAACGTAACCGTTTACTTCCTAGCGTCGTGAATACAGAAATACGAATATTTTTGTTCAATGTAAACTTATCAAATCATTCAGTCGAACTACTGTTGTTTATTTATAATACTGATTAAAATTACCCCGTGTCTATACACGGCTAGGTCAAATAATAATTACCAACTAATTAATAATTACAACATTAATTGGTGATTTACTGTAGGCGACGGGCTAGCAACCTGTCACTACAATTTCTTGTTTTACCATCTGAAATTGCTAAACGTGGCACTGGATTTTTGAATTCAAGTGCTCTGCTTACCCCTTTTGGGAATACAGGCGTGAGAATATGTATGTATGTTGGTATGTACGGTATGTATGTACGGGCGTGAGGGTGTGTGCGAGTGTGTGTGTTATTATTTGACCTAGCCACGAAACGACACACATAGGTACCTAACACTCGTCTAGGCTATGATTTGTAACAAATTTTGAAAACTTAAGTCGACACAGAAAAGGATCCCCCAACCTGTATACCTAAACATTTAATTACTAAGCACTTTTTATTAACAACGCAAATGACTGTAAAGCTTTCGTAGCTCTACGCGTAGCACGACGTAGCCGCTCGTAGCAGGTGCAGGTATCTACGGCTTTTCAACATTCAAGCTTTTTCACTTAAGTTATCGTTATCTCTATAATATCAATTAATGGTATAACATGGTGCAATCATTATGGTATGGTGGCATCGTATCTAAGCACTAATGCTAAAAAAAGAGGATTACAGTGCTTAGAAGTTTCGAATGACATCATAATTCACTACTCCGGAACAAATTGATAATTTGATAAAGTAAAATAATAAAAAAAAAAAAAAAATTAGGTCGAATTGAGAACCTCCTCCTTTTTGAAGTCGGTTAAAAATAAAATTGTAGTATTGGAATTAGTCACTCTTGTACCCGCTTTTTCATATGAAAAATAGAGTTATTCGCGAGTAATGATAAAGATTGACCTTCTGCGAGACAATTTTTTTAATTCTCTTTTAGTTCGCTTAAATATTAAATAATTTGTGTTTTCAACCCAGTCGTCATCGCACTCAATCTCCATGTCTTCAATAAAAATGCGAGGATAGGTATACACTATACATATTATGATTTCGTGTTCAGGGTTGTGTAAACGAAACAAAATAATTAAATTATTGAATAAGGAAACAATTTTCAACTTTTTATTTCAACTGTTTCAAATGCGGAATTTAAACGAACAGTTGTAATAGGGAACGGAATTCTCTCCCGTGTTCAGTATTTCAGTATCTCTTCAAAGGTAGCTATAGTTAACAGTTATTATTAAGTAAATCATCATTGTTATTGTACGGTCAGATCTTTGCTATTTATAGATACTCTATAATTTCTATATCTATATAGATACCAGTTTATCAGGCAATAAATAAATTATGATCAAGATTAAAACAATACTTAGCGATGATACCTACGGCATTCGCGGGACAAACAAAAGGTTAAGCTTCGCCAGCGCCGCCGGGGCCTGAAGCACCACGCGAAGGCTAAGAAATGGTCTATCTGTGCGCGTGAGCCATCCACGTGGGGCGCGCGCGTGTGTGCGTGCAGCGCCATGATCGATGCGGGGCGACGCTGCCGCTCCGTCACTTCCGGCGACGCGACGTTGCCGCTCTCATCGTTAGGCGGCGTTAAGCTGAATTTGTGGATTAAACTTCTTTATGAATCCTACATTAATTTAAGCTATTTTTTTGGAAACTTTTCAGCTCACAGCGATAAAAAGGACTATTAAAATGAATTATTCGGCCGCGCTCAGCGATAAATTCACATTGGAGTATCTGTCTACCTGCGAGCCAACACCGCCACAGATTATACCTACGAGTCGCACGGTTAATAGAAGGTAAACAATTAGAGCAATAGTGAACGCTCCATGGGCCCGGTAATATGTGTCGGGAGCTGTTTGCTTACATGGCATTCGACAGCTCGCGTAGATTAATCCGTACTTAATTTAAAATTAATACAACCAGGCGGCGCACAGGAAATGAGCTTAGAGTTGGGGGGAGGCGCGGGGAGGGGGCGGCGCGGCCTCGAATTAGTTGGAATCGTCGATATATAATTCGATAACCGACGCTTATTGCGTGGCAAATGCGAGGTTCGCGATGTTTTCCCGCTCGAGCCTCCGTCGAGTTTGTTTTTTTCGAGTTGCCCTCTTAAGGGGAAAATGGATTTAGCCCCGGCTCACCCCTGACGGCATTTTAACGTCGCCGAGGTGATTCAAATTGATAAGGATTTTATTTTGCCGACACGTTAACTTGCGCCGTTTTATGTATTTGTGATGTTGTTATTTATTAACTTAAAATTTGATTCAATACATGTCATTCTCGTCATGAATTCTATAGTTCCATGTCTTACTCTCAACATATGCGACACGATTAGTTGACGAAAAAAATGTAGATATGTAAGTATATTGAGCAGATCCTAAATCCATCTTTTAAAAACGCGAAATTTTGTGTGGTTGGATGTTTGTTACTTTTTCTCGAAAAACCTAATGATCGGATTATAATGAAACTTAATAAAAAAGTCGCAGTGGCCTAATGGTTGGACCTGTGGGCTATGTTGCAGAGAGTCATGAATTCGAATCATAAGCTCGAATTTGTAAATTTTTCAGTTTACGCACGGAAATGACTTTGATCTTGACCTCTAGCTTTTCGGTGAATGAACGGAAGCATTGTAAAGAACCGAACACAATTATAAAGTAGTCAATTTTGTGTGTGAAGTTCCCTATAAACACTGGGCCCGTGACGGAAGCACAGCCTAATTGTTGAGAGAAAACCTGTGCCCAGCTATGGGACGTATAAAGTCTGGATAACTGGCTCATAGCTACCATCGAACGTATTGATTCTACCCACCATAAGAGCTGTATATTTGCAGTGAATGTCTTAGTGAACTTGTATTGTTCGACAAAGGAAATCTCTATCACTTTTATTGTGAAATGTTTTGCGGTGGGTCAGGAATCAATCAGTTCAACTGTACCTCTAAAGGAAATCCGTGAGTGCGTGAAGACCAATAAGTTATAGGTACTTGAGTTAAAACGTTACGTAGTTAAAAATACTGTTCACTTTTTCCGTTATCACATAAAAAATAACCAGGCAAATATGTGATTAACTTTTTAGTCACAATTTTATTGAAAAAGTTGAAACTAATTTTTAACTAACTACATCTTAAGGCAGGTGAAAATTTTTGGTTCTCACCTGTCTGTCTGTCAAAAAGCCAATAAGTTTCTCTCAGGAATCCATGAAGAAAGATATAGCATTGTAATTGTTATCAAATACTGTGGTATCGGGATACCTCTCCATTTCGTCCGTGGATGTAAGAGGCGACTGGAAACAAATTTAGGTATGCTTTAGGCGACGGGTTAGCTGTCTGTCCCTAACATACCTCTTCGATCTGTTTTTAAACCTAACATCACGCTAGAAATGGCTCCGAAGCGTGGAATAGTTATATGATTTTGTTTATGTCATGTTTTAAGTGCTCTGCCTGCCCCATCTGGAACACAGGCGTCATTGTCTGATCAAATACCAAGGCCTGTGGTCACTTACAGCCGTCAAAAATCAAAACTCTAAGGGGACACAATGAAAAGATATTTATCTATAACCGTTTATGTCTCATTTCCCATACAGTTGCAATGGGACCAAAAAGCTTCCAGAAGACCAACAATCATAAAATTTAGCACGAAGCAAGTCAACAGAAGAATAAAACTCGAAAATCATAATTTTTTGCAGTTGGTGCATTATTCGTTGAATGGAAATAACGGCATAGGTAAAGTCTCTACATTAAGTCCGTTATGCTCGATATAATGATTTTGTGTGTTCAAGCGCTTCTGATTCACATTTGACCGTTTTTTTCGATACACAAAACTTGGTCCGCTACTGGAAGTACTTGTGTAGAAGAATCAGAAGGCAGAAGTTAGTGTTTACGTATTAGCTACATTGTGGTAATTATCTAGTACTAATTACATTGACCACATTAATTCAGGTTCATCGGGTGTAATGCGTCGCTCCGGTGAGCCCGGTACAGGTGGCTGAGCGTCGGCAGAACTTAATTGATTGGGATCAGATAAGGTAAAGTAAGATTATGTTAGTAACATGAATATGACCTCTGAGTATGAGATCCATTCCTATTATTTTAAACATAATACACCTATTAACATTAGGCCGTTCCATGTGGAGTCGGGTTTAGAAATACCGCTCTATTTCTTCCGTGGATGTCGTAAGAGGCGACAAATTAGGAAATAGGTTAAGGTGTATTTTAAGCGACCGGCTAACAACCTGTCACTTTGGCAAAATCTAGACTTGGCCATGAAAAGTGAAAAAGTCATGGTTTTGTCTAAGTAGCGTTCCGTGTGCTCTGCCTACCCTATTTGGTAATACAGGAGTGATGTATTTATGTAAACTATTAAGTATTCGCAAATGGGATAGACAAAGCACATTAAACGTTAATTAGACATAGCCTTGATTATTTTAGGTTTTTTAGACATTTAAACATAGATAAAAGAGGTATAGTGTCTTCCTAGCCTTATCTTAAAGCATACCTAACCTTTTTAGTCACCACTTGCGATATTATCGGTAGAAATGATGTCGAGTTAAGTATTCTAAACATTTCTTAATCGTACAAGTCGTACTTAGAAGTATGAAATAAACGTGATGTAAAAACAATTGCTGCTATTATTATTTGTGAATTGGCACGGTACGATATAGTTTAAAGATGATACATTGCGAAATGTTAAGTCTTAGCTTGGTCTTAGTACAAACTCGAAGGAAACTCCGACGATCCCAAGCAGTTCCACCCGAACAAAAGGACTCGCCTCCCCATTGAAAAACTTTTCAACGTGAATACTTTAATTAGTTCTCAGAGAGGGAAGACTAAGGTTTTAGAGAACGACTGAGTTTTCCAGTCGAAACGCGCGTTAGATTGCGGTCCGTGTTTTTCAGATTTTTTGTCTACTCTTGGTGAAATATCTTGGTTTTGGCTACATTTCGTGGCAAGGAATTGTGAAAAGCGAAACGAAAATTAGTTCTCGTTCTCGTGGAGTTCGAGGCTTGATGCACTTCTTATGCAGGTCTGGTTCATTTTCAACTAATATTTTGGAAGTTAAACTCAGAATTTGGCAACGCACGACGCTATTTAGTTCACTTGTCCCAAAAAAATATTTTTCTAAACAAACATGTAAGACACCAAAGTAAATAGGTATGAGACTTCAAGGATAAGAAGTCTCGAAATCATTACGATTTTTTAAAAAGAAAACCAAAAACATATCCTTGTAGTTACTTCATCCGAAGATCAAAGAGTTAAAAACTAATAATGCCTTAACAATGAATAAATAATAAAAATAGAATGAGTGCATACTTGATAAATATGTTTGATTTGATGCTTTTATTGACTCTAAACCTATTTATCGTTCCTGCATAGTTACTAGTGGTATAAAATTCATGAAAAGTGCATTTAACAAACTTTAAATGCCGGCAAAGGAACCAAAGAACTAGAATTGCATTTTGACGTAATCGTGTTTGTTTTCAGTTAGCCAAGCTAAATTTTTTAGATACCCTACTAAATACGGAAATTTATTATTCCGAATTCTACAAAACTATATTTTTTGCATAGTCATAATTCGTAATTCTGTATTAATCGATTCACCACATTTACTGTGCCTAATAAACTCAATGCCGATAGAATGACACTAAAATAAAATTATTGTTAAAGTGTTTCACGTCAACGGCATAAAAACGTTTAAATATCAGTTTAAGCAGTTACCGCCGTCTCAAATAGCGCGGTGCCGAACCTGCAAAAAACCTAAACGAGAAGATCACACGCGTCTCTTTAACTACCCACTGTACTAGATGAATGCCACGCTACACTATCCTCGCTGCACTACGAGTGGGAAACCCATTTACATACGAGCAAGTGCACAAAGGATTGGTACTAATCATATTATCAGCTACTAGATTAGCGGTAGGAAGATATAAAGGGTCCATTGTAGTTGCGGCGGCAGCGTTGCCGGAAATGCCCCCCCACTCCCCATCGCCGACGGAAATGGCGGCGAGGAGCGGAGACAGCGACATCCGCCGAGGTGAAGCCAACGGTAGTGGGTTCAGACGACACCCGGCCTTTGTTCCCTAAGCACCTATCCGACAAAGACCCACTTTTGGTAAATTTGTGTTATTGGCCTCTCTGCGACGAATTGCGATGCTTCCTTGCTTAGGTGACTGTATTATCGCAGCCAGGCTTTTGCTGATGCGTGGTAAGCAATGAAAGTGAGAGGGACAACGTCAAATAAAAACCAATAGCGTCAGAATTCGGTGAGTGGAAATGGGAAAACATGTACCTATTCCTTAAGTGATTTCTGAGGTACCAATGAACTTTTCTGGCCTAGGCACGCTTCTGTTAGGGCGAACCGATCCCGATCTATTCTCGAGTGTGTGTTAAATATACTAGCGATAAAAATCATAATTTCATCGCCTTAAGTATCGTTATGTTTATATAATAAAGGAGGCAGTTTTTTCCGACATATAAGCGAAAATAATACTTACAATCTTCAAATATTAAGATGGTCAAAACACATCTCAAAGCGTAAAACTTTTGAACTACTGTCTACTTTTTTATTTAAAGTTCATACTTAAATCAAAATCGGCGAATAACGCCATCTCTTGTAAAGCCTACTAAATACAAAACTAGTGAGGACGACGGCACAAGCACGGCTCAAGAGCGGCTGGTAGAGGCGCCCTCTATACTAAAGATGCCGAACTAACATCGCAACGAGCGTACAACCCCGACTACTGTTACTACCGATTACTGACTCGCTAAAAGTGGTACTGTAGCGTTTTAGAGCGTTCCTATTTTCCAACGGAATGCGAAACAATAGTTTCATGTTTTTCATTTCGCGTGAATGTTTTGTACAGTCAAGGAAATTGATATCTGTGCCACTTTGAACTTTTTCATAGTGAGTTTAATATTGCTTTGATTAGTAGAAAGTATGGTATGTCACAGTGACGTTTCTAGTGAAAAGGTACAAAGTGGCACAATAGTCAATTTCCTTGACATATACGGCATAAAAAAATAGTTTTTCCGAACCACCCTTAGTTTCAAACATGTTTCAAAAGAAAAACTTAGGGCCGGCGCTCACTGCCGGCATGGCACAGGACGGCATGGTAAGTTGTGCTGCAGCATCCAAAAGAATAACCCGAGGAATGCTTCGGCACGCTGTGGCATGCCGCGGCCTCTCTCAGCATCGTTGTATCAAAATAAAGTAACATGAGTTCTAAACTCATATGTAGTAATAAGATTAAAATAGCTTTATCAGTAACGAAATCCTTTGCCATGACCCGCCGTGCCATGCCGGCAGTCAGCGCCGGCCCTTAGTAAATACGTGGGTCATGTCATGTCTATGAATAAAGTCACATAGAGTTTAGAATCGTTTAAATCTCTGCCTTTCTGGTTTTTGTTTTAGGACGTTCATGATTCATGAACGTTAATTATGTTACGGTAACAATATGGTCCATATACAGTAGATAATTATATGAACGGTTGTCACTACAGGTCGCAGTGAACTCGATTATATGCATCAACGTATCTTTTTATTTCACACTTTATACTTTCGAGTTCTAATTAAGTATTGTATTTTGTTATAAATAAAATTAAGTGTTAAGAAGTTTTGGAATTTATTATGAAACGAAAATAAACCGGCCAAGTGCGAGTCGGACTCGCGCACGTAGGGTTCCGTACCAAAAACTGCAAAAAATCAGAATTTTTGTATGGGAGCCCCCCTTAAATACTAATTTTATTATTATTCAATTATTTATTTTTAAAGTAGATATTTAATTAAACATTCTGTGAGCATTTCAAGTATTTAGCTGTTACAATTATTTAAATAGACCCAAAACAGTAAAAAAAACTACAAAAAATAGGTTTTTTGTATGGGAGCCCCCCTTAAATACTAATTTTATTTTATTTTAATTATTTCCTTTTAAAGTAAATATTTAATTAAATATTCTGTGAGAATTTCAAGTATTTACCTGTTACAGTTATTTAAAGAGATCCAAAATAGCAAAAAAAACGTTTTTTGTATGGGAGCCCCCCTTAAATACTAATTTTATTTTATTTTAATTATTTTCTTTTAAAGTAAATATTTAATTAAATATTCTGTGAGCATTTCAAGTATTTACCTGTTACAGTTATTTAAATAGATCCAAAATAGCAAAAAAAAACACGTTTTCTGTATGGGAGCCCCCCTTAATTATTATAATTATTTTAATTTTAGTATTTGTTGTTATAGCGGCAGCAGAAATACATCATCTGTGAAAATTTCAACTCTCTAGCTCTCACGGTTCGTGAGATACAGCCTGGTGACAGACGGACGGACGGACGGACGGACGGACGGACGGACGGACAGACAGCGAAGCCTCAGTAATAGGGTCCCGTTTTTACCCTTTGGGTACGGAACCCTAAAAAAACAATAAGGAGATGGGATTCTAAAATTATCCTTTTTTCTTTTTCTTGTCCGCTTTAAGTTTGTACGTCAATTGCGAGTCCAACATTTGCATGAGGTTAAGGTACTTCTGTCCCCACGGCGAGTAAGATAGGTACCAGTCAATGTACATCTGGTAATCGTCCGCTTCGACGCACTGCCCGCCTTGGTAGTCCAGCACGGCGTTGATGATCTCCTCGGGCATCAGCGGCTTGTAGTACAGCTGCGCCTCGCGGCGGCCGGTCATCAGCGCGGTAACCGCGCGCTTGATCGTGTTCACGTCGTAGCCCCGCAGCGCCTGCGCGGCGCTCTGCACGGTGAACGTGCGAGACATACCGTGATACTTCATCAACAACTTGGTTAGAATTAAGGATATACTTCCATAATCACTCCTGGGGAGCAGAATAAGGGAAGGAAATGCCTTTGACATCAAAGGCCCTTTCGACAACCAAGGCTCCGTAGCGGTTCCTAGTACTAAAATCTTGTCTTGTCCTTGTATGGGCTTTATTACCTCTTTAAAAAAATCCTTAGAAATTCTTTGAGGGTCAAACCATTTCTCTTCTTTGGGAACCTTTTTATAAAAAAGTTTGTCTACATCTTCGACCAATATTACAGCCGGTTGCATCATATGACTGATTTTATTAACATAGAGAAACATTGTTTTCAAATTCTTTGGTCCGGGAAATTTGTCATATACATTTGTTGGCGAGAGATCAATTAATATTGAGTTTGTCTCAGTAGCTATTGCATATATTAAAGTTCTTTTACCGGCCCCTTTCGGTCCCACCAGTAGTTGAGAACGAACTGCGTTCGGACAGTTTGAGCCTAAAGTCAAGAGGCAACGCACTCTTACTTGCTCTCTAACGTCACCTAAACAAGGCAGAGGGAATGAAGGGGTCCAGGGTATTGCCCTCAAGTCGGCTGCAGCGTAGTTCTGATCGCCCCAATAATCATCCAATTTAGTACTGGGATATTGTCTTACAATTCCTTCATCGGCTAAAACTTGAAACATCGTTGCAGCTGAAATTTTTTCTGGTTTAGATCCCTTTGCCTTTCTAGGCTTGGATCTTTTCGGACCTTGAGGAGGCTTGAGTATGCCGATGCGCATGCAATCATTTTTAAGAGAATTTTTCAATAGTTGTAGTTCTAACCTCATCATATCGTCAACAATAGGGCGTATTTTCAGATGAGCATCTTTATAAGCGTCTTCAGTTATAAATAACCTGATGAAGCCTTTAATTACATCCAAAGTTGCATCAGGAGAGTCTATAACTTTCCACTGAGTTTGATATTTGTTCCAAGCATCTTGTAAAGCGCTAAAGGTACTACCGATAGAAATGTACACCCCCGGATCATTATCAGGGTTTAAACGAGATTTTCTGTAATCTTCCAACCGCTTCTTTTCCCTTATTCTTTCTTCCATTTCCTTACGTTTTTTTTCTTCTTTAGCTTCAAGTTTTTCAGCTTTAATTTGTTCTTTAGATTTTGGATTGCCGGCTGCTGCTTTTTGGCGCTTTTCTTCTTCTATACGCCATTCCATGAATTCCTCTACTGTCATTGTTTCTCCTTTAACAACTAAAATGGAACCACCTTCGTCGGGCCAAGGATATTCGTCAAAGTGACGAACACCTCTGTACCAATCAAGAAACCATTGTCTGATTTCGCCTGAGATATCTTCCATAATATCTCCTTCTCGCAGCCTAAGAACATGAGCTTTCTCTTTTACGTTTTCATCCAACCATTGCTTATAGTATTTTTCACGAAATTCCCTTCTAATTTTTTTTATTTTTTCTAGTTCAGGCTTTGCTGAAGGAGGTAACCATGATGGAATAACCATTCCAAGCAATGTTCTTCGTTCTACTTCTTTAGCCTGTTCCCTTTTGATTTCCATAAATCGTCTTAAAATTTGTTGAATTAGTACAGCGGCTTTTGTTCTTAGTTCTAATTTAGCCGGAGGTTTCTTCATTCCCGAAAGCTCCAAGTACATATCGGCATCCTTATTACGTTTTTTGATCTTTTCTCTTGTGACTATGCGAGATCGTTCCATTCGTTGTATGTTCCATATGTGTTTATTATATTCAGCCCAAAATTCAATTTCTGCTATTTCCGCAGCAGTTAGTGGTGTGGCTTCTTCTGACACTTCGATATCTTCGCCCATAGCCATCTTTCTCTTGATCTCAGCTTCTTTTTCCTCTCTTAATCTTTCTTCTTCCGCAAGCCTTTCTTCTTCTCTTCGTTCTAATTCAGATGGCGTTGGTTCTGGATCACCTATTCGATTGCCAGCGAATATTTGATCGATTATGTACTGCATCTCTTGCTGGCGTATCTCAAAGGGATAAAAATATGGTACCACAATCTGAATGTCTTGTGGCACTATTAACATTTGTTGCAAAGCGTTGTCTGGGTACGTAAATTCTAAAGCTTCAACTTCTTCTAATGTCCATTTTAATTCTAGAATACGGCATGTGAGAGCATCGATAATACTTTTTATACAAGGCCGTCTCTGAACTTGCTCCATTTGATCGTAGCAATCGCACAGTTTGTTGTAAAGGTCGCAATACTTCCCATATATTCTTGCTACAATTTCAACGGCAGCGCCTTGGGGCTTAATACCAATATACGCGGTAGCTAGCTCCTGTAGGCGGGCATCTTCAATTACTGCATTATTGATCTGTTGTTTCATTTGGAGCCAGCGTTCATAATAATCCTTGTTCGCCATCTCTTAAAATGGGACTAAATTGAACCGATGTAAAATTAATAAAAATATTTAAAAATAAAATTAAAAACTAAAACTTCACTAGACATAAATACATTTTTTTTATGTCACAACAAGACTTTTGTCACTCACTACTTTCAGCATAGCAGAGCGTCAGCAATCCGAAAAGGTTAGTTGCCTTTATTTAATGGGCAAATACATAAAGTCTGGCTAACCAAAGCGTGACCTGAGAAAACGCAGCAAATTTAAAAAATATTTATATGGTATTACTAACTATAGTAGCACAACACTGACACAACGTTTGACGTATAGCACCCCATTCACGATAGCTCCGGGATGTGGGCGGGACCCACATCCAAATGGAGCGACGCCGGTAGCACTGGATTTGCCCATTGACTGGCGTCGCTCCGGCTCTTCAGTTCTCAACAGTATTGCCAACGCAATGCTAAAATTATGCCTAAAATATGTTAATTGTCGTAAAATAATGCTAGAAAATATGCAAAAAAAATTTAAATGTCAAATTAAATAGAACGTCATTTAATTTCATAATACTTAATGCTTATTTATAAGTGGAGTCAAAGAATGCGATTGGTGTAGGAAGGCACCGAGGGCGTTTTTTGACTACCTTATACAACAATGCAAACATTATTTTTTTACGACTAGATATGAAATAAAATATAAAGTTAAAGAGTGCCTAATAAAAAGGGAAACATGAAATGACAAAACGTGTCTATGGTAAACTTTGTTTTTATTGTCGTTTCTAATTAAACGTCATTTAAAGTAAGACCAGGTTAAAGGATCCGACCACATCCCAGAGCTATCGTGAATGGGGTGCATATCTTTGTCAGATTAATAATGTTCCCATATAAAACTTTTTAGAAAAATCCCAGGTCACGCTTTGGTTAGCCAGACTCTACATATAATTAATTAAATAAGTAAATGATTTTCACAAAAAAAACACCGGACAAGAGCGTGTCGGGCACGCCCATGAAAGGGTTCCGTAGCTATTTGATGGTTCAAAAGTTTTAGCATATGTATATTCAGATACATACATACATACATAACCGTCACGCCTTATTCCCTGCGGGGTAGGCAGAGACAATAGAGCGCCATTCGCTTCTATTCTGACATACTTCTTTCGCTTCACTAACATTCATCAATCTCGTCATACACGCTCGACGGTTTCGGGTAGGTACTCCTGATTTGGCCTCCCTTTAGTACATCGCCGATCTGGTCGATATACGTTCTTCGAGGGCGCCCTCGACCGACTTGCCTTAACACACTTCCCTTGTAAATTTGCTTACATATCCTTGCTTCATCCATTCTCTCCACGTGCCCAAACCAACGCAGCATACTTTTCTCTACCCTTGTTACAATACTCTCTTTCAGACCGCACTTCTCTCTAATCACGCTATTACGCACCCTATCAGTAAGTTTGATACCACTCATGCTTCGCAAAGAACGCGTCTCAACTGCATTCACTCTACTTTCATGTCTCGTCTGGCACACCCAACTCTCGCTGCCATACATCTAAGTAGGTACTAGCACACCGTATATTCAGATATTACAGTAAAAGTATGGCTAAAAGTCTACAAATCCGTTGTAGTTTTGGTTGAAAGGCCTATCCAACAGTATACATAATGTACCTATATACGATCGATGGGGTTAGTCGAATGTTGTACATATAATTTTCAGATTGCGGGTGCGGCTGACTTCATACATACATTTTGTATCGATCCGCTATAGTTTATGTCCGCTGTAATAAGTACCACATTTTTTTCAGTAATATTTCAAAAGTAATGGTGGGGGGGGGACACAGCGTCCAATTTCAACTTTGTTTTAGATTATCTCATGTCTGGGGTTTGATCTACATAGTTTCAAAGCAGTTTTAGGGTTCCGTACCTAAAGGGGGAAAACAGGACTCTATTACTGAGACTTCGCTGTCTATCTGTCCACCATTCTGCGAGCTGTATCTCGAAAACCGTGATAGCTAGGCAGTTGAAATTATCACAGATTATGTGTTTGTATTGTCAATACAACAACAAATACTAAAAACAAAATAATGGTAATTAAGGATGCCCATTGAAAAAAACGTGTCTTTTTTTTTTTGCTGTTTTTGGTACGGAACCCTTCGTGCGCGAGTCCAACTCGCACTTGCCCAGTTTCTTGTACTTTCGAGCCTAGAATGGGTGTTAGAACGAATATATTATTATTATGATACCGAACGATTACCGTCTTGTGGTTTTGCTTGGACTTTTATCAATAATGGACATAATGGTGCATGCATCGCTTGTTATTCTATTAGTGCATCATCTCGTAAAATTTACGACGTAAATAGTTAGATGTAGTGAGAGTCTTAACTATTTAGTACCATTGCTATGACTTGAAAGACAACGAAAATACAGCGCTGCTAGTGGTCACTTACGGATAGAAGTAAAATTCTCCATACAAATTGGTTATGGTGTAAAGTCTATGAAGAAAGCTCTGGGTGTGGACGATGGTTTCCTGGTAAACCAAAACAAGCGTGATGCAAAAACTATGGTCTCAATTTAAAAACGTAAGGGTGTTCTAACAATGACTCCCCCTGGCTGGTTACAATAAAAATGTTTTAAGTGCGCCTCCGTACGTTCCATTGAACATTTGAATCGTCGACGGCGCACGCGCTTGGCGGCTACATCCGGAGAGTGACGCGTGCCGCGCGCCTTTCTGCCGCCGCGCCGGTGCGCCCAAGCCACGAGCTGAGGCGGGGACGTCGGAGAACTGTCACTTCACATTTGTGTGCATCCAAAAACAACGACTATTTGAATGTAAATGAAAAAAAAAAATACAGTAATAAATGTTTGGTCATTCTGATTTAAAAAAAAATCTTCTTTTTATTTGATATTAATTTTACTAAAAAAGTTGTGATCACTTAGCTAGAAATAGTAACTAAGTTCTTAACAATAAACGCGAGTAGGTAGACAATTTTCATCCTAGGTATGCTCGTGTGTAAAGAACAAGCCAACAAGTAGAAGAAAAGTTTGGTTTGTAATTTTTCAGTAGGCCCAGTGAAAATTAGAACCGTCACTCATCTTAAAGGCGTGTTATAACCATTAACTTACTATGGAACTATTAATCAGCCTTGACCGCTTACAACTTGGACCAGCCGGTACCGTCGCTTGTCCAAAATGCAACCTAACAATGATTTATTTAGTATCCCTCCTATATATTCATTACGGGTGTAGAAATTTAAGCCATTTATTTTGTTAACTCTGTCTCGGGCAATAAAGTTTGCTTGGGGTTGGATTAAAGGGATCACGGCACATGAATAGTTTGTAATCTTAATGTTTGTATTGGTAAAGTTTCTAGTTCATTTGCATCGTCATTAAGTCATTGTCACTCGTTTATATGTTAACAAAATATTTTATCCATCAGATCTTACACATTTTGGACGATTGTTACCTATATGGGTACGTAAAGTATTGAAAATATATTAGAAATATCAGATAAAACAAGCTAAAATTTACAAAAGCAAAAAAAAAACAGATTTAAAAATACAGGGTATGTACATGCAAGATTTGTCGAGGTTGATACTACTTAATACAATAATTATCATCCTTTTAATACGTCGTCATTGCCGCGTCATGGTATAATGAATGCACAAGCCCGATTACTGGTGTGTTCCCATGGGTGGTCTTCATCAATTTTTTTTACAGCAACATTTGTTGAACCGAATCCGTGACAAATTAGCGACGGCTTCGGCAATAATCGCACTTCGGCACCACCCAGCCAGTTAACGGAACCCACGGGATGATTGACTGCGGGGACCGAGGGACGCTCTGTCTGTACACACAGCCGACCAAGTGAGGCAGCGGTAGTATAATGTGTGGAATGTGTGAATGTGTCTGCATGAGTGTGGAATTAAAAGATTCGCGTTACTAACTGAATACTAGCAAATATTAAGACAGACAATGTAACAACAATATGACTGAATCTGACTGTCGGTCAACGCGGCCCGCCTGACTACAAGCTTTACTCGATGGTCTTAAAATAGTATAAACTAATAATTATTACGAATAGCTACCTGACTCTAAGTCGTGCGTGTGGTACTATCTTTTCGTTTAGTACTTATTAGGCTCTCTACGATAGAGTCAAGATTAAAATCGCTTTCGTCTATAACTTTAAATATTGGGTTATGATTGAACCTAAGGGATTATCGGGTAGCGTTTTTTGTCTCTTTTACTCCATACATGACATGTTTAGCTGTCATGTTACTTTTGCGATATTTTTTATGTTATGTCGGTGCAGTTAAACGAAAGCTTTGTGTTCCACTGCAGACAGACAGGTTTCGATTAAATGGCATAGGTATACGCCTAACATTTTTGTAACAGGGATATTTTTGGTATAGGTACGAGTATTGCAGGTGTTTTGTTGCTTTGCCATAAATTTCTACTTGCATGCGTGAACACTGCTATTTGGCCAAATAGACAGTGAGAATCTAAGCAAATAGTTGTAAAGATATCAACTATAGTCCAAGCTCTCTAACACTAAGATGATGTTTGCGCCCAACAGTGGGACGTAGGTATATAACATATAGATGAAAGTGATGTTTAGTAATGACATGATTTTGTTATAAAAGATTTAACACGTCCAACAACAAAATTGGCTAGTCGTCTAAAAACTTGCATCGCTATCATGCAATTCCATTAAAACGATCCGACGGCCCGTGACATTTTAATTAAAACATGGTAAATGGCAACAATACTTAGGAGATAAAAGTTCCCATCGCTCGAGTATGGCAATTAGCGGGATGATTCAACCCCATGACGTCCATTGTGAGTAGTATCGCGGGAAAAATCTGAGTGCATGGTTGTCACCGCGAATTGGCAACACTTCCGCGCACGCGCAGGCATTCGGCACGCCGGCGCTCCCTCTGATAGGGCACTCGAATTTGATACACCATACGTAATTAAGCCATATTTAGATGTAACTCATAACTTTATAAGCACATGTCTACCATACCATACTATACATAAAACTGAAATATGAATCACAAATTAGCTATAAACTCATTAGTATTCGTTCCTTTTATATTTTTGTAACTTATGAGAATTACGAAACACTATTTATAAATGTAACTTATTTAACTAAGTATTTGACGATGCAAAAAAATTCGTCACGTTCTCATACGGGTTTGTGTCATTTTACAGAAAGCGTTAAACCAACTCAAATGATATCTAACTGTTGTTTAAATTTTATACCAGGTAAATTACATTGAATCAAACTAAAACCATTTTAAATAATATTGAGCAGCAAGTAAATGAAACTGAACATAGGGAAGGGTACATTCAATGGCACCGGGAACAATCCATTTTGTATCGAGAGCTCTTAATTAACAGTGAAACATGTGACGGCACGTGTCTTAGTTTAGTTAATAGCCCTTAAAGTAAACTAAAACAAAAAATGTTCGCTACCTTATTATTTTCGCAGGTTAAATCCGAATGCAAAACGTCGTTGAAAAAAATTCGGATGATAATGCCCTCGACAGATCGGCGCACTTAAGTGCTTCACCAACCGAAATGAATATCTCTTTGATGCCGGCGAGGTAACTTTTAATTGTCCGACTGTGACGTCTCTTTCTGATCCTCCGAACCTTTGAAGACACGCTCTGGTTGGTAAATATAAAAGTCTTTCCGGAGCGGTGGAAACAACTCAAAGCGCCTAACTATTTTCTGCGTAATTAAGTTTTGAGGAACACGTTTGTAATTGCAAGTGAAGCATCGATCAGCGGTCAAACTTAACTAGAAATTTAATCATAATTAATAAGTATGCTGTTTGAAACTTTATAATATCAAAAATCATTTACCTATACCAAACCGTGATCAAGTCTCGCGTAGTAATAAATATGAATTACTAAGTATTAGAAAAATCAGTAAATAATCGAGAAAAAAGAAGGAAACAGATCCAATTTCGAAATTCGGGACTCTGTATATCGACGTTTCACATGTATGCATACACGTTGCAAGATATTGAAACTTTTAGTAGCTTTTACACTGTAAGTAATTTTAATAATTTACCACACAAATCGATTTTATAAAAAAAGAACAAACACCATTTGCCTGAATTCTGTCTTAAATCTGTTCTTTTTTGCAATCGTCACATGATTTTCGTCTTCTAGATACAGAACCATTTTGCTCCCACATTTATATCCACAAATTGTCGACGAGATCACGATACCTACTATGTCGTCTTTGACATATTAGCTAACATGATAAAACTACAACATTGGGCAAAACAAATCTTTATTAAACCTAACACAAGGTTTGCTCGAAACCTAACTCCACTTGCACAAACCAACTCATATTGTGCCACTGCCGCGATTAGCCGCTAAAGTTGAACTAAGTACTTGTTAACAAATGGCCGGGGTTGGTTGGCTGCAACCTTAATGGGAGTCGACAGGTTTAGTGTTGCACTGAACACGAACTTATATTTCTCCGCTCGGTAAATACAGAAATTGTTAGGTAAACAGGAACGTGACAGCGCCGCTTCCTTCCTTACGTGATGTTGTGAAATTAATACGGCCGTGTTGCCACTGTTATTATTGTGTAGCTTTGTGTTATGAGAGAGTCATAACATAGGTAAGTCAGATAGTATAAAACTACTTAATATGTTTCCTTTTTTTTTAATTGGACTAAGGCCCAAAATGTCGATGATTGATGCAGTGTAGGGTGGGGTGACGTAAGTTTGATTGTTTTGTTCGTGGATCGGTCAGCCTATCTATCGATAAGTATGTCTGTGTGTCTGTTAAATGGGTGAACTGGTTGAGAAGCGGTTATTTTAGTAACAACGACTTAAAAATAATAATAAAATAACAGTGGGTTAAATACACAGACTTATAATATATACCGCGAGTTCCTGTATTTGTATGAAAACTATGCGTGCTAATTTTTCTCTACCTACTGTAACATCACATGAGCTCTTTCGTAATAGCAATTGAAAGTCCGAGAAAAACCGATTAAATGGTGACGCCGCCTTATTCAAGTTGTCCTTTCTCTTGGAAGTTAAACCTAATCTAAGTAGTACGAGATTAAATGAAAATGCGTCATTTGCTCTCCCTTTTGGCTCTCTTTTGGCACGCGAGGTACATACACTCGAGTCAAGTCATCTATTTCGATATTAAGACTGTGGTTAAATACGAAAATAATAACGTACAATCCCAACATCGTTGGAGGTTAATTTTTTTTAAAGTTTCTTTGCGTTGGCCTATAAACTATTTGATTTGTTATTCTGTCGCAACAAATGTCGTGCAGTATTTAGGAATGTTGTACATATTTGAACTCACACACCGAAGTATAATAACATCAAAATCGAATTAAAAAGCTAATTACTACAGTCAACTGTAAAAAACAATAGGGCTGCAAACATCCACTCTAGAACTCATTTGATTCAGAGAACAGATCGCGAAATTACGAACAAGGTTTTATATACAGCCTACAATTTAGCCTCAACTAATTCAGAAATAGATATTAAATATGGATTATACTGTAAAGCTACCTGAGCATTTTGTGGCTCGCAGCGTGTCGGACAGCGAGGGTGTGGAGTAGCCTTTTCCTAGACCACCGGACAGCTTGTCTGAGCCTAAGGGAAAAATAGTGTATCAAAAACAATAGGCACACAATCTCCACCAGTCAGAAATATCGTAATAAGGTGAGCGACCGAGGTCTCAAAGCTCTATTAGTATATATTGGCACGGGCATTCTATAACGCTCTATTCATATAAATTTAAGGCCACGTTACTTTCACATATAAGTAGTGCCGCAATATACTGGTGCAGCGACGAGCCCTCGGGCGATTACATTAAATAGCAGATTTTTTTAAACATCCTTGAATGAAAAGAACTGGCCAAGGTATAACACCAGGTAAAAAGGTTTTTTTTTTCCACTAAGAATTGATAAAGAGACAAATAGAAAGTGATCCTATAGGATATAGAAGTGATCCTATAAGATTTTATTTTTTATGGTACGGTCCCAATAAAAGAAAAAACGATTAAATAGAGGTAAAACACTCTCCCACACTTAAAAACCACCATCTATCATCCGGAATCGCGAAGCACAATATGCTATGAGCTATTTATTTATCTAATAAAAATAAATATGTCGTACTTTTCGGGTGGTCACGGCGCGCACATAAATCTTATAACGAAGGGGATGGGCTCGTCATTACTGGTATTTCTGTCGCGCAATTAAGTCCACATTGTCCCGGGCGAGGTTCCCATGAAATGTTGAGCGCAACATGCTGATGTTTACGGCATGCGCGGGCGCACGCCGCCGCGCGCCATCTATTGTCAATATCGGGGAGCTAAAAATGATATCACTGGACGTAATGCGCTCTATTATAGCGCTGATTTATACTAGGATTGCGCGTGAGTGGCCCTTGATTGTGCAGTAATTGTTTGTTTGCTATTGCGCTCAACGGCACGGGGATGATACTGTGAGAACGCTTTCAAGTGCGAATCGACTTATTTATTGGCTTATGCAAGTATTGAATAATCCGTGTTGTTTTATTTGGTTTGAAATTTAGGGGTGCGGTGGTTTAGTTCATTGTAATTTGTTGAGGACTTGTGGTCGAATGGAAAGTGTTTATTATAGATGATTGTAGATGTAGTGTAAAGTAATTGGTATGACACTTAAGTGTCGAGTTTCAATACACAATCGTCAATTCTATAATTTTATCCATCACGTTACGTTGCATTTTTAATTGACTGTCGGAAAAGAACCACCTGCCCACGTGCTCCAATCTTTATTAGTTTTGGAAACAAATAGTTGTTTCGTTGTAAGAAGAATACGTTACCAGTGGACCGCCGACCTTAAAAAGAGCTATTTATACCTACTCCGACGGGGTGAGTTCCGCTGGATGACAGACGTCGATTTTTCCACACTCATGCCATTTTAAGGTAGGTATCAGTTTCCGATTTTCTGTTTTCTCAAATTTATAAAAAGTATTGTTAAGTATGAATAAAGCGGTAAACTTGCCTGTATACCTAGATAAGTAACCGATCATTGCCTACTAGTCTGTAATATTTAATGATGAGTGTGTTACGTCGTGCTTCAATTGTTTAAATTAACATATTTTAAATATAACCTATTACTGAAATAGTTTAAGTTCCAAGTAAGGGCATAGACTAATAGCAACTGTAACATGTCGCGTGCTCTGCCTACCGGCTTTGAGATTTTGTACTATCATGAAAATTAGCGGGTGTGAGGTAGAAGCTAGTAAGGGAGATGGTAAGAGATCGCCGCAGCCATGGACACCTACAGCATTAAGGGGACTCCGGGTGCGGTGCCGGACTTGCAAAAGGCGGTACACTTTACTTTTGAACGTATTAGCTAAATGACATTAGCGTTTTGTATGGAGATTTCCATAGCAATTGCATTGACTTTACTTTTTTTTTCATCTTAGAAACCTACAATTCGTCATACAACTTATGTTCGTATTTAAAGAGATTAATAAATTAACTATAAGAGTATTTTTCAGGAATTATGATAGTCAAAACTCACGCTACTAGAGGCTAGTAAAAAATATGTTAAGGTATATTTTAGGCGACAGGTTAGCAATTTGTCTCTATTGGATTTTTTAAAATTAAAACCTAAAGAATCGTGAAATAGTCATGATTGTGTCTATGGAGCGTTTCGTGTGCTCTGCCTACTCCATTAGGGAACACAAGCGTAAGAACATAACGTAAATAATATCTTCTTCTGTTTATTATGGAAGTTACGATAGCGCGAAATAAAAAATCACTAATTTCATAACCAGCAGCAAGTTCACTCCATGTACAACTCGAGCGAGATATGAAGGTATATTTGAACCGATGGTAGAGCACCCATCATCGTCATGGTGCAGGTGAAAGACCATCCTTATGTGAAATGCTACAGTGATGGAACTCAGAAACTGGTAAGACACCGAAGAGTTCATCAGAAAGGATCTTATTAAGACGCTAATGGTTGCTGGTTAACATCAACTTTATGATTAGGTAGGTTAGGTACAGAATGAACTTAGTTTTTTCCATCATATTCAATAGGGAGACATTGTATTTATAGTGCTCTCTCAGTCAGACTCGGTACAACAATTTTTTATCATGTTGAGGTGACAAAGGAAAATAGGTTAAGGCATGTTTTTGGCGACAGGACTAGTAGGTATTCCTTTTTTATCCTAAGTACCTACATAAAATTATGTTAAAGTGGTTACGAAGCGTAGAACAGTCATAGTTTTGTCTAATAGAGTTTCATATTAACGTATATGAAAATTTTACTTTTATATAAAATCATTGATGACGTAATGACCGATAATAATAACCACCCGATGCAAGTCCAAGTTATCCTGTTAGAAAAAACATCCATGTTGCGTCTTACTTAAGACTTTGATATTTTTACCCCAGTCTCCAATGACATGATGTATATGTCACCGGAAAATAACACATTCCGTAAGTTTATAAATTTCCTAAAAAAATTCAGGAAATTTATAAACTTCCGTAAGATTCCAAACGACAGACATATTGTATTATTTTACGGCCGCATTTCCGTAAAATAATCAATTTACGTTAGGTTAGGTTAGGTTAGATTATGTTAATTTAGATCAGATTAGCTTTATTTATGTTAGATTAGGTTAGGTTAGGTTAGATTATATTAAATTTTGCAAAAATGTGGGCGTAATAACATTTTTTGTCTCCCGTTTGGAATCTTACGAAAGATCTTTTATATTTGAAAAGTCTGGGTAAGCATAACACTGAGTAGGGTATGCAAGTAAATAAGGAACGATTTGAAGTGTGACTAAACTTGTTTAGTTTATAGCACTTTCAGAGGAACCATCTAGTAAACAGTGTGGATATGTATGCGGAAACAAGTAAATACTCGTACATTTAATTCATGTTACAAGTAATTAGTAGGTATAATTTAGCTGACTCTATGTTTCAACGGGTAGTTCCCATGTCCAACCTAAGTTTCTAATCAGGGGGGATAGGGTGCGAGACGTGAAAGAGTACCACTACCAACAGTTTGAAAACTCAGGTAACCCGACGAAGCGCGTATACAGGCCGATACAAGCCGCCGCTGCCCGCTAAAGTGCGGCGCAATCTTCCAGTGGGCCAGGCCGCCGCGCCGTCTGCACTAATGAATATAAATTGTGAAACAACAAACCGACCCCAGCCCTTTCGCTTATGCAATAAACATTAAAAAAATCAATAAGCTCGTATCAGGCACGTTATAAAATGATTTATTGATATATATTTTATCGCGATAGTATCTAAAGTACGGCATCATAATTGATGACAATTGGTGCGTATACTGTGTAGATACGGCGCGCGATAGCGGCGCAGGCGGCGGGAGCCGGGGCGTTCCGCAATCATTCCTGTGTTAACAACTCTTTAGTTGAGCCCTCAGCCCTCGGACTTATAAATTTTAATACGGTGCTCCTAATGACTGCGAGATTAGGGCACTTCCATTGGACTTGGCGCGTGGATTTTTGCAGTTATTTGAATATTATGTAAATTACATGTTCTCAATTTAAAATGTGTCCTTGCAGCCTCTTTGCGTAGATTGAATTCAGAATGAGACACAGTAATAAATTGTTCTCGGTAGGAGAAAGTTAGATAACCATTTTAAAATATTTGTTCTTTTTTTATAGGTAGCGAAGGTACAGTTCTATAATTACCAATTTTAAGTGCAAAGATATCTGGCTTTGGGTTGATAAAAAAGAAAAGTAATAGTCTTTTGTTTGAGAAAGTATCGCCGAGGTCGCGCAATAAAGGGTTGGTGGACAATAGAAGAGCTCTCCGAAAAGACAACTAAAATTTTCGCTGCTGAAATTCACAATTCATAAAAATGTAAATTCGGAGCAAATAATGATTTCCATTGTTGCTCTGCCTTGGCGGGCGCTGCGGGACGCGAGGCCGGCGTTCCGTTCACGAATATAAAGAGCCGCAATTTCTTTTAAATCGACTTCTTAATGACATCAATATCTAACATTGAACTGAATTTAATCACATTTTAATAACTTAATGTTTTATGTGCTTATTATTTATTTAAAAAAAATTTGAATATACCTAACTACATTAAAGTAAACGAATTTGAAATATCTCATTGACACCGAGACTACAATACCCAATTCATACGCCATCCGTTCAAATAAACAGCCAGTAAAACATTACGCCACTGGCATTTCCAGAAGCAAATCTGGAAAAGATATCTGGAAAACAGTTTCGCCGGTGCACAATAATGCATTCCTACAAAATGATTCCGTACAACTGCAAATTTCCCTCACAAACGAGTCCCTCGTTAGAGCCCGGGAAGCCGGCTCGCTTACCCTCGGCTAAGTTTTGAAATAATGAACTCAGCGGAGATAATAAAATTTTATTTTTGCGTCACAAGTAGTATTTATTAAGGCTGTGGGCCGATGCGATGATCTCTAGGGCGGTTAGTGGGCGGGAGCGTTGCCGTGGCAACGACAGGGTAAAATATCCCGCACGCCCCGTTTCGCTCCCTTGAGAGCGATTGTTATCTATGTGGAAGATCCTTGCTCCCCACCTTGCCTTTCGTCTCTATACCTACGCAGCATCTGCACGCTTAATCTGAAAGGGTTTCAACTTTCTATAAACTCGGCACCAAACGAAGCTCTACAGCTTCGCGCTAAGGATGTTTTCCCCGTAAACACCCCGTCCCATTCGCACGTGAGGTAATCGATATTATTCTTCGTGAATAACGCTCCCTGTATAGAATTCAGTCTGCGAAGGCAACAGCGGACTTTTAAAATGGAGATATCTGATGTGAAAGGATGGGGTGTAAAATTTAAGATGGCACTTACGGTCGCGTTATCTTTAAATATTTGTACGATTTCGCGTACAGTTCGGGGTGTCATCAGTGGTATCGTCTTATTAAAAAATCGTGGTGGTGTTAATACCGCATAAAACATAATCTAAGTTTTAAGATTTTTGATACAGATTCTATTTTGTAAACGTTACAAACGCGCTTTTACCCGATACGTAGCCCTTGTACGAGAATCAGTAAGTACATACCAGTAAATATACAGATAGTTAATATTTTCATCATTGTATAAAGATTGGCAATATCAAGTATTGGCATTGCAAAAAAAAAATTCGAGACTTTTTCGTATGAACGACGGTTTGTGTAAGTGCTTCTTAGCGTGCGAAATAGATTATACCTGTCACCATCTGAATAGAAACGTCTAAAAGTAACAGGTACTCGTAGTCTAGCTCACGTGCGAGTCAACTCGCGCGTATTGCCTTGCTAAACCTACAAGAAACCAAGAGTTCTAATTACATACAGTCACGCCTCTTTCCCACAGGGGTAGGCAGAGACCACTTTGTCCCACTTGCTACGATCCTGACATACTTCTTTTGCTTCATCCACATTAATTAGTCTCTTCATACATGCTCGTCGATTTTGGGTACTTTTGACCTCACCTGTTTCTAAAACGTCCGCGATTTGGCCACGGAACGTCCGTCTAGGTCTTCCCCTCCCACACACTTTTAGTTTAGTAAATCTTCTTCCATATATGTTCTAATTAACGCGTCAATATAGCAAAAAAATGAAGACGTTGAGATTTAAGAAAAGAGAGGATAAGAAGAAAGTAAAGTGATTTATTTAAAGAGTTACGCACGTATGGTCGGCATTTTACTATGTAAAATCTATTTCAAGTAGGTATAGTTAGCTTCACCTTATAATAACCTAAACAAACTTACAAAATTTTTAAAAGCCCATCAGCCTTGAATGTCATAGCAGCAAGGCAGCCAAAAGGCACAAGAGCCCTCGACTCGCGAGAACAATTGAGTGGAACTAGCATGTAACTCACCTAATGATTTGTTCTTATCTATCGCGCCCAGCATAGAATCCTCGGTTCTGGTCCTGCCGAAGCCGAGCGTGGAGCTGGTGGCATCCTGGCCCAGCTGCCCTCCGTAAAAGTCACCGAAAGCAGTCGCCGTGCCCAAGAGACCAGAGCGGTCTTGCAAAGCCGCTTTCGCCTTTTCCACGCTCTGCTTCAGTTGCTCGAAGGTGGACTGGTGTAGTCGGTACGGCGGCCATTCGGTCGTGGGCCAGGGCTCTTCCTTCAGTGCACTACGTTTCAGTTCTAAGGCTCCGGCGTAAGAGCAGCTGCTTTCGTACATTGCAGCTTTGATACCGGCTCTGAGTGCTGTGGCTGTTGCGCACTTTAATCCGCGGAAATCCACCCTGCAATAAAAAAGGTCGTAAGAAGAAAACTCAAAGAAAGTTAGATTTTAGTAATTTTTTTACCGAGAGGGAATTGCCATGGTTCGGAAAAGTCGCCGATTGCAAAACTTTAAAAAAATGATAAGGAATAAAACTTTCAGATAGCAATTTAACAAAAACCAGTCAAGTGATAATTACCAATAGGTAACATCCATTGAGTTTAAATATTATAACATAACCTGTAAGGTACCTACAAGACTGATCAGCGTACCGAACAGCTTTCTGTTTAGATGTTATTATTTTATATTTTGGTAGGGAAATGTTCAATGTCTCAAATATTTATATCTGTTTCTTCATCGTTAGACATATTCGGGGTGGCCGGAAATTGACAGTGAATATTTTAACCAGTGGTCGGCTAAACGCTTCTGAAAACACATGTGAAGTGTTGACGATTAGAGTTTGTATAGTTTTAGTTTTTAGGTATTGTCTATGATGTATTGTAAAAGAGAAATAAATTGGATGTGTCAGCAACTGGTGTCACGTTTCTTCTGGCTCTCAATCGTTCCCAATTTCCTACATTTTTATGGTCCTATCGATCCGGAATTATGAACACTAGATCGAGAGCCAGGTTGCTGGCCCAGCCATCAAATTTTTCCAGCGGCGGCTCCGAATCGGAAGCGCCCGCGGGCGGGCTTGGTCGGTCTCCCGAGCGGGACCACT
>BHDV01011822.1:189114-203507 GCA_005406045.1 Adoxophyes honmai
ATGAGGCCACCAACAATTGACATTTACTAATTCGAATATTCCTGACAGGGGCCACACGTCCTTCCTTAGCCTGCTAAACCCTTTGGTCTGGTCTCTGATTTTGCGAAACGTCCTTGCAACCTGCCATTTCACAGCTCAAAGAATGCTCGTGAAAACGTCAACGCTACGTCTACGCGTTCTTACAGTTACGAGCTGTGCCGCTACTGTAAAAACAAGCACAAAATGGCAGATTGTAACCAATTCAGAGCGCTTACTTTGGATGAAAAGTGGCGTTGGCTACGTGAAGCTAGGATCTGTTATAAATGCCTAAAATCCAAAGCGCATCGTTGGAAGACCTGTAAGATCGGGTCGTGCGGCGTCGACGGCTGTCAACGCTTTCATAACCCGTTGCTGCATTCAGCGGAGGCACCGCACGTTGTTCACACTATCGACGAGTCGCCATCTTCTCCGTCTAACGATGTTACTGATTCTGATTGTAAAAATAAAACTGCAACAATTTCAAATGTTGTCGAAAATACATCTGACGAGTGTTGTCCAGGTGACAGTACTCGCATTCTTTTGAAAATTGTTCCCGTAGAAGTAAGCGGCCCTAAAGGAAAGTACAGTACTTTTGCCTTGCTCGACGATGGCTCCACAGCAACTTTGATTGACTCCGAGGTGGCACGCCGTATTGGCGCCTCAGGTCCAACTGATTCGATCAAGGTTGACGGTGTCGCTGGCATGTCGACGTGCAAGTCTGTTCAACATGTAAGTTTTTCGATCAGAGGTAAGCACTGTACGGAGATGTTTCATGTAACCAATGCTAAAGCTATTGACAAATTGTCACCGTTTTCACAAACTGTCAGCCAACATGAAATATCTCAATACGCTCACCTCACTGATTTGATTGAAGAGCTTGCTGTGGTTGACGCTAAGCCCAAAATACTTCTGGGTGCTGAGCACTGGTACTTAACTATCAGTCAGGCTACAAGGCAAGGAACCAAGAACCAACCGGTAGCTTCTCGCACAGCTTTAGGTTGGGTACTGCATGGCAAACATAATAGTTGGACTAAGCCAGTACATTTTATAAACTACTTTTCTTACGATGAACGTGGAGATCGTACTGTGGCTGAGTGTACCAAAGATTATTTTTGTCTTGATTCCATAGGAATTTGTAAGCCCGAGTCAGGCTACAATACCACTAGTTGGAAATATGTACCAGGTATTGTAAATGTAGCAGGCGACGCTACCAGATTGACAAATCGCAATGGCGATTTAAAGCGATGGTTCTCTGGACCTGATTTTATATTACAGCCGGTTACCAATTGGCCTAAAGAACCATCGACCCGCGAAATCTTGCCGGTCCCTTGACTGGTGTAACTGTTCTGGACGATCCTTCATCGGTGGTGCCAGATCCGTCGCGTTTTAGCGATTGGATTTGTTTGGTACGTGCGACCGTGCGCGTTTACCAAAGCGCGTACAAGTTTTCGGTCTCTGTTAGCACGTTTTAGAGAACCAAATTCAAAATTACCTACTAATGCTTCTCTCCCACCTTTTACTGTAACAGATACCCAGAAAATGTCGTCTTGAAAAGGCCACAGAGAGATAGCTAAGCCAGAAGGTTTCCTTAACGCACGACTCGCCCCTTACTCAAGTCTAGTACGCTGTTTTCTCTATCACCGATACTTGATCAAATTTGACTCCTGAGACAGCTACATCACGTTTATGAGAAACTTGACTACGATACCACGTCACCGATCATTCTCGATGGCCGCCATCCTGCATTTCCACTGCTGTCCACTTTATCCATTCCACCGGCATCACCGTTCATGGGAGGCTGCTGGGAGCGCTTAGTGCGCACTGTGAAGACGACCCTCATGGCAACACTGAACGAGAGAGCTCCAAGAGAAGAACTGCTCCATACTTTACTCCTGGAAGCCGAGGCATCGGTAAATTCGAGGCCTCTGACGTATGTAACTCAGAATAGTGAGTGCAAAAGTCTCACGCCATTTAGTGTGCCGCATTCCATTTTAACCCGGATTATTCGTGCAAAAAAAACGAAAATCTGAAAATGTTGCCCAATCTTTTGTATTGTGTTTCCTTTAATTTTGTATTGTGTTTCTTAGTATTTTGTATTTCCGGTCTTAGTCAACCGCCTAGCATTGCAATGTCGAGCAGGAATGATAGTCGCGGCTGCAGGTACGGTCCGGCTAAAACGGCGGCTAAAAGTAGGTAGGCATAACACTGAGCGCATTTCCCTGGAAAGCGATGAAACATTTGTCTCCCACAAGGTCAATAATGAAAACTTTCAGGAAATATCTTACAGGTGTTTTTAGACGTGTTTACCTAACCACTGGTCAAAATATTTACGGTCAATTTCCGGCCACCCTGTATATGTGAAGACAAGTGAACAACAGAATGATCCTGTAGCAGACATGACTACGGTTTGGGTAGTGCAATACTAATATGTAAAGTAAACTATAATTAAGTATACTGAATCTTAAGATGATTGAAGTATTTATATGTACTTAGCACATTTATCAAAGGATAATTAACTAAGAATTCGGTCCGTCGGTCTGTTATCTTTTCGTGTTCTAACTATTAAATCTAAATTATGTTGAAAATGTCAGGGATAACTTACGTTTATTAAATCGAGTTTAGCTCGACATGTTACGGGCTAATTCGTAGCCCGAAGGAGCCGCGGCGGCTGCTGCTGCCAAAACATGTCGAGCAAAACTCAATTTAAAAAAACGTGAGTTATCCGTAACATTGTCAACATGAGTGAGTCTCACGGTAGTTTAGTGTTCATTATTAAATCTAACTATTTCGGCAAAAATTGACCTGGACATACTTTGATATCTTAATCATATTCTTGAGAAATGCATGGTTCCCGCGGGGTACGAGTAGCGATAAGAATTCAACTCGGACGAAGCCACTGGCAAAATCTACTTGGTCATATCTTTAAAATGGGAATATGTGCACGAAATCTTAAGGAAAAATTAAAGACCACAACGTTTTTTAATAACCTACGTCGACACAAACGGAAACCTCTCTGTCGCTGTTCTTCAAACAATCCCTTATCAGATCATTTAATCAAAACTTGACCACATTAGTATATTTTGATATCACAAAGCCGCAGACCCATTTTTATTAAATAAACTTTGATGAAGCCGTTAGGCTTCTGCAAATTTCCGATACGTGAACCTCGTTATTTTGGTTAAAAAATGGACAATATTTGGACACTTAAGTGTTTGAGTCCCATCTGGACAAGCTGGCTTAAAATTGTTTCGACTCAACGTAAATTTTTCGTCATATCGTACCTACGTGCTACGGTGCAACAACGTCCCTTATGCAATTTTTGACAAAATTTATCTGAGTATGAGGAAACAAATAATGACTTTATTTATGTACGATATTTGCATTACAATTTGCATATGACTATTTGGTAGATAGAAGCAAGGTAAAAATCATCGCCCCCAAAATTTGCTCGCTTGGTCTGTTAGGTTTAGGTACCTACAGGTATTCTATTACGATACTGCATTCCAGATTTTTTTTTAATTTACTGAAAGGCTAGAAGAATTGTGATTTTCAGTGGGTCGGGCGACGTAGGTAAGTAAATACAATCATGATAATATGAACATAGGTACTAGGTAAGCATCCAAAAACCTCACCTCATGTCGGATATTCTCTTTCGTTTCGGGCGCTTTGTCTCGTTCTTAGTAATTTCCGTGGTGACTGCTAGCTGGTGGTATCACATACCAGTGATACCACTATTCCGGGCTACTCTCACAAAACAGTCCGAGTGTACCTCAGTACCACTTTATATGCACTATGTCCGATCATATGTACTTGTATGCACTTTGATTTAGTGATGACGCACTTATTGGACTCAGGTGTCTGTGGGTTTAACGCGAAGGGCACAACGAAGTTTATGGTTATTTTTAACCGTTGTCCGCGGTTCCAGCGGATCTTGCGATGATCATTTGACAGTGTCCTTTCGTCGACTGTAGCCAGCGCTTGCGCCGTGCGCCAGAGCGTTCAAATTGATTGCATCCGGCGTAAGGGAAATGTGTCGTATAACCAATTTATATTTACTGCTCGATTTGACCACGAACGGGAATTGACTCTTTTAAAATGCAAACATTTTATTCATACTCAACTGGTAACAAATAAATACTTATAAGATTAATTCTAAACCACCCGTGGTTATGGAACTACGAAGAAAGATGAAAACCGTATTGTATTTACTGTCAGAAAACTCATGCTTAAAAAAACACCCCCTTCCAAGTTATTAAATATTTTAGGTGCAGCACATAATATACATATCAACATTTACTTCATAAGTACAAATGAATCTAATCGACAATCTCAGGTGATATTGGTCATAGATGGACCAAATATCAGGTGTCTCAATTTCTCGACCTATCATAGTAAATACTGTTCTTATTGCAAAAATATGACTTTATGAAAATAGGCGCAGTCGCTATCCAAGAGCACCGGTGCGCAATGTAATGGCTCGCGCCACTTTATCGCAGGAAGTCTGTAGATTACCTTATTATATGCCGTAAAAAGTGTCATCCGTGTTCCTCTGAGACGGCCAATACCTACTCTACGGGGAACGTTACCAGACGTCTGTGTTTTATCGCATAATAAACTGAGATTTAAACTAGCGTAAACGAAACCTACGAATAGTTAAATCATCCATCGAGTCAACGTTTTTGTTTACACTTAGGTGTTTTTGACATATTAGTTAAACTATAAATAGATGAACTTTTATCAATGGTGGATAAGCTTCCAATGGACCTATTTTCTTCTGCGCTTTGCAGAAAAATAACAATGAAGAAAATTATTTCAAGATCATATCATGCATAATATCATAAGAACGCTTACGAAACTGCTTGACTTGCATACGAAAGCTATTCCGTTGGGCACGGATAATTCATTCATAGTTATCATGAATACGAGTAGTTATCTTAGAGACGATGTATTTTTTATCTCTTTGCTGTAATAGACAGGTTGTCTGTTAGGCCAGTTATAAATACAATAATTATTGATTTAGCACACTTTCTTTGTCCGATTACGTCTTCAATCACTTATAAAATGGAATAAATATGTTTTTCTCAAAATGGTAAGAGTCAAGTAATAAGAAGAATAAGCTCTCAGTAAATGTTAGCAGAAGTAACTTATCACAGAGCAAATCGAGCGAGAAATCGAGCCCGGCCCGTCCAGAGGGCTAAGAATCTTTTTGCCTCCACATTCATTATGCCCGAGCCTGACGTTTCGCGATGTTGCAAAATACGAGAGAGGGGAACAAACTAAGGTAAAAGCAAGAATTCGCTTTGTTTATTTACAAACTACCTTTTGTGCTTTACGTCGTCTGCGTCCCGAAGGCAATTGTATCATTCCTCTAATAAAAGTATAGCCAGTACAGTAAAATATGTCGTCTCTCAAAAGCGCGGAGAAATGAAAAATAGAAATATAGATCAAAGTACATGGACGAGATGATCCGACAAAAAGAACGATCCTAATAAGCATCAAAACAAGTTATTATTTGGTAATAGCCCTATTTGTGCCAGTTACTGGCTTTAACTTGGCAGGCTCGCTGAAAGCAGGCAGCAAATGAATGCGATCACATGCAATCAAAAAGCCTCCCGTCGTGAAAGCCGTCGCAGCGTTCAGTTGCTTACAACAAAGAGAATCACTGCAGGCATTCTAGGAACTAGGTTAGATAACTTCACTTTGAATGGATGAATGTCAATGGCAATAAGATAAAACACCGATCAATACCTGAACAGCATCAGAAGAATGTTCTTCTGAAGCATGTGGTTGACTTGGTCGATTGGACGAGTTTTAGGTACCGAAATATCTATTTCTACGACTCTCTAATCTATTAGAGTTTTCATTCTACTATGGAAGTAGGTAGTAGGCCCAAGGTTTCACGCAACGTTCTTCTGATGCTGTTCAAGTGTTGATCAATGTTTATAATCAATGTCAATAATCAATGGCAAAAAGATGAAAACCTTATTGCCATTGACATTCATCCATTAATTGGTAGTTATCTAATCTAATTCCAAGAATGTAATGATTCTAAAACAAAATAATTATTTTAAACTAATTAGCCTCGGCTGTAATTTCGGTAAAGCAAGTAAAATTATAATGAAATTTGGGAAATAGGTTTAGGTAAGTTTTAGGCGACAGGTTTGCAATCTGTCACGGTTGTACTGCTTTCATCTATGTTTAAACCTCCCATTATGCTAACGTGACATAGTCATGGTTTTACTATATAACGTTTCGTGTGCTCTGCCTACCCCATTGGGGAATACATGCGTGATGTGTGTATATATGTAACTCTCGAAGTTAACCACAAGCTTCGGCTGTGAGGGATTCGTGTTTTTTTCTCGCATTAAAAGCTTTTAAAATCTTTATTCCATTCAGAAATAGGTATTTCTCTATGTACATACAGATCACTTTGTTTGCCAACTTGCTCACTAACAAAGAAACAAACAGGTAATAAGTTTAAGCTAACCAGCACATTCGCTATTCACATAATACCCTGCTCACTGACGCAAAACCTTGCACCGGCAGAAAAATATTTAGCCAAGAACAGTCAACAGGGTAAAAAGATAACACGATTTATATTTTGCCGTTGCTTGTTACAAACGCAAATGTATTCGTAGTAACATCACCCTGTATTACCATACAGGCATAAATCCAGCCCGGGCTGGGTCCCAGCCCGTACTACGTAGATACTAACTGGCGGAATAATATTCGCGTAAATCAACTCAGAATTAATTATTGCATTCGAATGTTCTGGATTTACATGTAGCTTGGTATTGCTGGAGTTTATGTTGCTATTGAGTGATGTGCTAATCTGGAATGTAAGAAATAAGCGACAGTGGGAATACCTACTTATTGTTCATCTTGTGAAGCTCCTATCTGACTCCGGTGGTCGACGGAGTGTTTCTAGAGGACATTAATTTCTCAAGAATAAAAACATAAATATGTAGCTAATAGAATATCACACAGCATATTTACTTACGACATCTAATAAGTACCTATATTTATTATTACACCTAAAATATAAATTACTTTAATAACATAGCCGGAGCAAAAAAATACGTCGAATATTGCGGTATGATGGTTCTATGGCAAAGTTTAATTGCGTGAGAGTCAGTGATTTAAACTAACTCGTTAAAAAGCTACAGAATCGACTGTATTAGAGTTTCTACATACTACTCTAAGAACATACATAAATTTACATTTAAGATCCAATATCAAGTATTGTTCTTCCGAAAGAATAATGGGAACTGTAGGGCACTTCTTACAGTTTTATGTCTAGTAAAAAAAACACTCACAATCCAAATAAATATTTTCGATACTCGTACTTATGTATTATGTTATGTATCTAGTCGACCAAGCAAGTGTGTCGCCATTCTTAATGACAGTTTTCAGTATCAGATAATCCGAAGACGTCTGGGTCAGGGCCGATTGGCTTTTATTTAAGTTTTGTTTAATTTAAGTTTATCTTAATGACACTGAGCTTAGGGTGGAATAGAAATTTCTTTATCGACTATACCTACAATGTGTACCATCGCGAACCGGGATTGTTGAGGCACCTATGTTTGTAACTTGGTCGTGTAATAATACTAATCCAATAGCTAACATCTAGTCCGTCACATCGGTCATTGATTACATAATTATCTAAATTGCAAACAGTGGCAAGTGGCTCAACAATCCCGGTTCGCGACTGTACCTTCGTCAGTATGTGGTTTAGTTTTCGCAAAGCGTGTTGGTTTTTTATTGTTTAATAATAGTAAATAAACATACTAAGTCAATGTATGACAACTAAAGATGGTAGGTACAATAAAATTCATTACAATAATCAAAAAACATACTGGCTTTGTCTACGCTTCATGATTAAAAATGTTATAATTTAATTAATTCACTCTATACCTACTATTTAAAAGTCCATCGTAAAGCAAGGATATATTTAGATAGTTAGTGATAATGATAATTGTCACATCAAATACCTTCACGGCCAAAATTTTATAAAACATGGGCGACGTTCTTAAAAAAGATATTTGCCGGAGAGTGATAAGTGTTATGTTACCATTTTGTACATGCACATTATGAACTGTGATCTTTTGCATTACGAGTATGTTAACGATACCTGTGTAAGTAGGTACAGGTTTTGTAAATAGGTTTGAGAGTGGTCAGTGATAGATTAAACATTAAGTAGGTACCTACTTCATAATGCTTATGAAAGGGATGTAAAAATATGCCTGCCTTACATATTCAGCGTTGTAAGAAATAATGACGTACCAATCCAATCTCACAGCCATTTCTGACTCAGCGTTCGTTGCTTTTGCCCAACAAACATTACTTGTGTTATTGGATCCCGTAGGAACTGTCGGATCACAACTCATAACGCCTCTCATTACCAGTAACACTCACCTCTACTCAATTGGCAGCCCCATCCTCGCTGATGCTCGGGGCCCAGGCCGTGCTGTCCATGGCGGGCTGGCGCCGGCGGCTGCTCCACGCGGGGCCACTCGGAAAGACCACGTCCTATTTGTTTGCGCGGGTAAAAATAAACAAATCAATATCGGAGGTGCAGGCGAGCGTTCGCGGACAGGAAGCCGGGATAATAGCGAGGCGCCTCGTCCGGTCGGAGACGGAGGGCGGGGGATGTGCGGGGGAGTGCTGCGGAAGTGCT
Organism: Adoxophyes honmai; assembly: GCA_005406045.1. Lineage (NCBI taxonomy): Eukaryota > Metazoa > Arthropoda > Insecta > Lepidoptera > Tortricidae > Adoxophyes > Adoxophyes honmai. Next base: position 197,810 of record BHDV01011822.1, read on the forward strand.
GCGCCACGCCCCGGGGCGGGGCCTGGCGTCGCGTGCGCGGATTATCACCCCGAGGGAGATGCCCGGGTGACGGGGTAGCTCAGATGCGTCTCTCCCGTGAACTGATGCTACCCCAGATCGCAAACAACTTACTGTACATAGTTTTCCTTGACCATGAAACGACATGAGCGAATTAGGAATCTTCAATTGACAAAAAACATGAGACTATCCTACAACTACATATAAAAAAAAAAAAATAGTAACAGACACTAAGATTTTTTTTGTTGGTTCCTACCTACTTATAACTACGCGGGACTGAATCACGTTTTGATTATGATTTTAATTAATTACCTGACGTCTCGACCGTGTTGCAGCGATCGTGGGCATGAGCAGACTACTGTAGTTAACAACAAACTATACGTTTTTGAAATATACTTAAATACCTACCAACCATCATAATACACTTTACAATTAGGCAAAATTTCGAAGGTTGAAATTGAACATATTTGTGCAAACCAGTTTAAAAAAGCACACAGATAGTACGGTACGGACCTATTTCAATCAACCGATGTTTACCTATAATGATGATTGACAGCCCATCATGAAATTGTTAAGTAGGTAAACATCTTTCTTAATCATTTCAGGTTTAAGTTTTCCAAAAATCGTCCCACTGCTGGGCACAGGCCTCCTCTTAGTATGAGAGGTTGGGCTGCAATTCCCGCGTGGGCTCAGTGCGGGTTGGGGAGTTCTCGCTCAACATTTAATTTATTCATCACTATACGCAAGTTTCCTCATGATGATTACCTTCACCGATTAGCTCGTCGTAAAACTCACATCTGAGTCATTCACATGACTAAGATTCGAACCCACAATCCTCTGTAGGAGAGGGCGCTGGGCTACTACGACTTCAGTTTTATTTATTACACTAATCAAAAACCAAACATTTTCCGTTTGGCGTCGGGATTAGATAACACCTTTCCATTTCTTTCGTGGATATCTATGAGGCGACTACGGAATAGGTTAAGGTATATTTTAGGCGACAAGCTAGCAACCTGTCACTATTGTACCCGCCTTTCAGTTGGCTAAGCCTAAAAAATATGCTGAAAGTGGTCATAAAACGTGAAATAGTTACGGTTCGGTCTATGTAACGTTTTGTGTGTTCTGCCTATCCCATTTGCCGGCCTAACACAGGTACCTAAGTAATAAAAACCAAACAGTTAAAAGTTTGTGTAATGTTTGAAAATTTAAAAATAGTATACCTACATACCTGTTCAAAGAATGTACACACAGGAATACTAATGACAAGATTATTAAAAAAAATCCGTCCCAGATAACCCTAGCACAAAAATACCAGAGTCGGTTACAGGAAAATGTTTACAGAAGCAATCCTACAAATTTCCTAACGTAAAATACATAGGATTGCCAAAAGGGTAGTACCTAATCAGTTTCCATGGCTAGCTAAACATCGCAGCACAGAACGCCGTCATTCGGAAATCTGTTAAGGCTTTCCAAACTCCAAGAAACTATTGCAATAAACATTTTAGTTTCTCAAGGAACGACCAACTGCAAATATTTGCGATTACTGTTTTGCGAGGTGATGGATGTTAGGGCAGTGTAGTATTTTTGTAAGTGATTTGTTATTTATTTGTTATTATTTATTATACAGGGTGGCCCATCTAAAACGGTCAGTATGGGGAAGTCAGAAACCATACGAGATACGAAGATCTCTTCTTAGGAACCATGACATCGATTTTAATAAAAAGAAAAACTGCATTCATACATTTAAAAAAAATGTGTACTCAGTCCGGGAATCGAACCCGGTTGTTTTGAAAAAAAAATTTTTTCTATTTCTATTTAGATTTCGATTGTGTAGGTCTTAAGCAGTAAATATGTGCAAGAAACATGATATCTAAAATTAATAAAATGCATTGTTTTCACATGCTTTAATTTATTTTAGTAGGTGTTCAGAGTGATCACAGTTACAAACTTAGTAGGTATTGAGAAAGGCGGTGGTCACTTCGAACATCTACTAAAATAAATCAAAGCATGTAAAAACAATGCATTTTATTAATTTTAGAAATCATTCACACACACACATATTTACTGCTTAAGACCAACACAATCGATATCTAAATAGAAATAGTACTTTTTTTTCAAAACAACCGGGTTCGATTCCCGGACTGAGTACACATTTTTTTTTAAATGTATGAATGCAGTTTTTCTTTTTATTAAAATCGATGTCATGGTTCCTAAGAAGAGATCTTCGTATCTCGTATAGTTTCGGACTTCCCCATACTGACCGTTTTAGATGGGCCACCCTGTATATCACGTTTTACCATCTGATTACCCTGAAATAGCTAAACGTGGCACTGGATTTTTGAATTCACGTGCTCTGCCTACCCCTCTTGGGAATACAAGCGTGAAGGTATGTATGTATGTATTTATTATTTGTATATAACTATTCTGAATTTCGGTGTATTGGTTTTTAACTGTAATGCCGTCTAAATATGTTTTTATAATAAACAATAAACTATTTCTCGAAGATACGCTTGTCCATGGGTTGCAGAGTTGACTCCCCACTGGGAAAGTCGCTGGTGTGAATCGTTTTATAAATGGCTGTCAGGGGACCATCCGTGTGGTGTCGGGCTTAGAATAACACTTATCTATTTCTTTCGTCGATTTCGCAAGAGGCGACTAAGGATAAATAGTAGATTAAGGGCCGATTGTTCAATCACCAGATAAATTTATTTGCTAGTTAAAATTGTTGCTATCCTTTTTTCTGCTCGTTCCCTAAATATCAAAATTGCAAAATACTAGATTGCCGACATTACCTGCTTGTCAAAAGATCAGATTCCCGGAATACCAGATTTTCTTTAAACTATGTTCGTATTTATATCGAAACAGCCTTTGCGACCCTGGTGTTTTCGTTATCTGGTATTAGAGGAATTCGGTTTTAAATGGAACATGGTGTATTGAGAACATGATACTTTACAAAACTGTAATAAAAACGCACATAGTATGAAGAAAATCTGGTATTCCGGGAATCTGATATTTTGATGAGTAGGTATGTCGGCAATCTTGTATTTTGCAATTCTGATATTTAGGGAACGAGCGCTTTCTTCGCGTCATATAAAAGAAAAGTGACAGCCAACATTTATCGGACTGATATGTTTTATCTGGTGATTGAAGAATTAGCACTAAGGCATATTTTAGGCGACAGACTAGCATCCTATCACTATTGTCTTTTCACTTACAACCTAAAAATTACGCTACAAGTCGCTACGAAATAATACCGACTTGGTCGATTGGACGAATTTTTGATACCGAAATGTCTATTTCTACGACTCTCTAATCTATTAGAGTTTTCATTATTGAAGGAGGTATGGCCAAGGTTTCACGCAACTTTCTTCTGATGCTGTTCACGTGTTGATCAATGTTTTCATCTTATTGCCATTGACATTCCTCCATTAATTGGTAGTTATCAAATCTAATTCCCAGAATGTAATGATACTATAACAAAATAATTCTTGTGAAGTGTTTCGTATGCTCTGCCATGCCCTTTCGGGAATACAGGCCTGATGTAAGTGTGTGTGTGTGTTTGGGGATAGAGGAAAGGGGTGGCCTAGGCTTTTGGCGCTCTCGCTGACCAAACGGAATGCAGCAGCAAACTGCTGCTTCCCGCCGGTGCTCCGCGTCTGCGTCTGGTACTGCCCAACGAGTCGGCCCAATCCAAAATCCCCAAGTTGTCTACATATATTGCAAATAGATTAACCCCTCGTATGCGGGAAATGAAAAATATACTGCATTCCAGTCTCTTCTGTTTCAATATCTAGAAATTATGGTGATTAAAATAAAAATAAAACAGATATCCTTCAAAATGGAGCAGATCTGCTCCGTAGCATACGAGAGGTTAAGGAATCCATTTTAAATGCAAGATTAGAACATTACTAATAACTTAAAAAAATAAAAAGTTGTCTGCTAACAGAGTTTTTAGCTTGCGTCCGGTTTTGAGACAAAAAATAAACGGTCAGTTTATTGATACCCCATGCTAGCGCTAAACGAATAAAAAGTATCTAATAAGGCCAAGTCTAACGGGTGCTTTAGGCAAACATGGGCACTCGTAGGTAATTAACAAAGCTCAATGAAAGCCCGGCGGGGCGGGGCCTCGCCGACGCCTCCCGCGATAAGCTTTAACACTCATCGGTTCTTTCTAGGGTTCCGTGGACTGGTGACCCTTCAATTGTAGCAAGTCCATCTGTGTCTGTCAAATGCATGGCTCAGAAATCCATTTACTTACAGCACTAGAAAGAGATCTCGTGATTTAGCGTGCTAGTGTATAAATGCGGTGTTGAAACTAAGTCATCGTGAAATAAACGGATAACTTACGTGTGCCTAGAGCAGCCACGCGAATGTGCTCCTAGAGTGTGTATAATAAGTATTGCAATAATATCAATCGTCAAATTTTTGCTTTACAATTAAAATTGTACAAACCTCTACCACAATTCGGTAGCTGACTCGGCACAGCCGAGCGAGCGCCAGAAAGGAATCAATTTAAAACTCTCTGGGTGGTGTAGGTTAAGTACCTTTTTTAAGGTTTGAAAATGTTTCCGTGAACCCTACTACAGTTGGTCCTAAAGTTTTTGTATGTACTGACGCAACAAATTTATGTTCATTAATTACTATTAGTATTAACTTTAAGCAAGAATCTATTTACTTACGAAATATTTAGCTTTAAAGTTGCATACGCCTTCAATTTGACGGTTAAGTACTCATACATTTATGTTTAGGTTAAGGGCGCCTAATTTGCTATCTACTAAAAACCTATCGACAGTATAGAGATAGGAAAATGACGTAGGGACCATAACAGTATACCTACCTCTCGACTAAACGGACTAAACCAAACCGTTGATACCGTCATAAAATTATGCTACGACTCCTTATCTTACGTGGACGAAAAATTACAACACGGCTTATTTTTCGTATCGGCTACGGAGTCCTATCCTGGGCGTGACCGACACGCTCTTGGCGGCTTTTTAATTTTACATCAACGGTCTCGTAATGGGACGAATATTATCTGCCATTTCCTCATGGACGATCTTTCGTGCACTTAATCCCGTGCCGAAAGGTATCGCTGACTAACTTTGATTTATTAGCGCCGGGAAAAAGGGCAGATTACATAGTTTGGGTTGACATTACTTAGGCGCTTTTTATTCACTGACATTTAACAGTCCTTTGCTAAATTTTGAACATGTCTGAATCTATATATATAAAAGAAAGTTGTGTTAGTTACACCACTTATAACTCAAGAACGGCTCTACCGATATGCCTGAAAATTGGTGGGTAGATAGCTTAGAGCCAGGAAAAGAACATAGGATACTTTTTATCTCATTCGACATCTATACAGGGTGTTCCATATTTGAGACATGAAGGGGAAGTACCTTAAATATGGTAGATAGGGTATTATGTTCAAAGAAGATTTTATCTTATTTTTGAAAGTTAGTAATTCTGCGTTAATAGTTTTTCTAAAAATTACACAGGGTGTTCCAAATATAGGACATGAAGGGGAAGTACCTTAAATATCGTAGATAGGGTATTTTGCTCAAAGGAGACTTTAACTTATTTTTAAAAGTTAGTAATTCTGCATTAATGGATTTTCTAAAAATTACACAGGGTGTTCCAAATATAGGACATGAAGGGGAAGTACCTTAAATATCGTAGA